>PVHX01027556.1:0-19241 GCA_004024805.1 Geosciurus inauris | reverse complement strand
AAACAGACATGTAGACCAATGGTACAGAATAGAAGACACAGAGAGTAATGCACATAAATACAGCTATCTCATACTAGACAAAGGTGCCAAAAACATACATTGGAGAAAAGATAGCCTGTTCAACAAATGGTGCTGGGAAAACTGGAAATCCATATGCAGTAAAATGAAACTAAACCCCTATCTCTCACCATGCACAAAATTCAACTCAAAGTGGATCAAAGACCTAGGAATTAGACTGGAGACCCTGCGGCTAATTGAGGAGAAAGTGGGTACAAATCTTCATCACGTGGGATTAGGCCCCGAATCCCTTAACAAGACACCTATAGCACAAAAAATAAAAGCAAGAATCAATAAATGGGATGGACTTAAACTAAAAAGCTTCTTCTCAGCAAGAGAAACAATCAATGAAGTGAACAGAGAGCCTACATTCTGGGAGCAAATTTTTGCCACACGCACATCAGATAGAGCACTGATCTCCAGGATATATAAAGAGCTCAAAAAACTTAACACCAAAAATACAAATAATCCAATCAATAAATGGGCTAAGGAGCTGAATAGAAACCTCTCAGAAGATGATGTACAATCAATAAACATATATATGAAGAAATGTTCAACATCTCTAGCCATTAGAGAAATGCAAATCAAAACTACCCTCAGATTTCATCTCACCCCAGTCAGAATGGCAGCTATCCAAAATACCAGCAACAATAAGTGGTGGCGAGGATGTGGAGAAAAAGGTACACTTAAACATTGCTGGTGGGATTGCAAATTGGTGCAACCAATCTGGAAAGCAGTATGGAGACTGCTTACAAAACTTGGAATGGAACCACCATTTGACCCAGCTATCCCACTCCTTGGCCTATACCCTAAAGACTTAAAAACAGCACACTACAGTAAAGCAGCCACTTCAATGTTTATAGCAGCACAATTCACAATTGCAAAACTGTGGAAGCAACCCAGGTGCCCTTCAATAGATGAATGGATAAAGAAACTGTGTATTGGATAAAGAAACATATACACAATGGAATATTATTCAGCAATAAAAGAGAATCAAATTATGGCATTTGCAGGCAAATGGATGGAATTGGAAAGCATTATGCTAAGTGAAGTAAGCCAATCCCAAAAAACCAAATGCCAAATGTTCTCTCTCATTAGTGGATGCTGATGAATAAGGGAGGTGGGAATGGGAAACATAAGAGAAATGGAGGAACACTGGATGTGGCATGGGGGAGGCGGGGGGCAGGAAAGGGGAATGGGTACAGTAAAGATGGTTGATAGAGATCGTCATCGCTACCCTTGGTGCATGTATGAAAACAAAATTGGTGTAACTTTATCTGGTTTGCAACCAGAGAAATGGAAAAACTGAGCTCTATATATGTGCTATGACTTGAAATCAATTAAATAAACTAAGAAAAAAGAAAAAAGAAAAAAGAAAAGGCACAGGCCAAACTACATTGACAACTGACACTTTCAAAGCTCTCACTATAAACAAAGATATTAACAGAAAATGTGAAAAGTCCACTGCATTTAATCTGTTCAGGTTTTAAGTACAATTTTCAAATAGTTATTGATCATACAGGATACATATTCAAAAAGGATATATTAACCTTTTTACAAATCAGAATGCTGAAATTAACAAAAATAAGGTCATTTATATATATCAACAAATTTTTCTCAAGACATTTAATATTTTTATGAAGCATATGATGATATTATGAAAATCTGTCTTTTATTAAACTACCATATAACCACATCTAAGGACAGAATTTTTGTCAGGTCTAGAAGCTAGAAAGGTATCTTAGTTTTTAAAAAAGCAGTGAATTATAAACACTAAAATCAGTTTACAAAATAATACCTTTCAGGAATGTGTTGTGGAATTTCTATATCAAGTGACTTCATATGCAGAAGCTTTATTCCTGCTTCCATCTTGTTTGCAGCCACTACGTCACAGGCAAGTTCATACATGGTTTTAGATAACTCGCAGGCATACACAGAGTGTGCTCCAGCCTTTTTAGCAAACATGCTACAAAGAAAAAAATGTGTTCCATCACACACACAAAAAAAATCCCCTGTATTTTTTCAAATTTCCATGGAATCATGATACTTTAAACATGGAGTTTTCCTTTTATTCTTTACCACAATCATTACTCATTCTGCATTTTAAAAATGAACATTCTTATCTAGAAATAAATCATGACATCCATCCTATTGAGAAGTACAACTGGCATGAAGAATGCCAACAGGCTTTATAAATTCCAACAGAATATTAATACAAAAAATATAATTTCAATAATAACCCCAAACTTCTCTTAGTTTTCTCCAGCCCTTGATAAAGTAAAAGCTACAGAGAAAAATATAATAATGGTTGCATGAATAACCCTAGCAAGATTATGAGAAGTAACTACTATTTTAAAATTCCAATGTAAAAAATTTTCTATATCTGACAAATCTTTAATGCACATTAATATACATGCATATGTAATTTAAACAACTATAACAAACCTGAGAATTCCAGTTCCTGCTCCAATGTCCAAAACGCTTTTGAACCCTGAGTATACCGCCTTTTGGATTGCTGCATTATAAATCATATTCCTTTTGGTGTCATTAAGCATGATAAAGTGCCAGCGTTCCACCAGCCAGTTTGCAACACGATAAAAATTCTCCTTTGCATCATTGAACTCAGGATTTAGCTTCACTGCTTTATGAAAATATCCAGCCGCTTCATCTCTAAAGCCCATTCTAGAGTAAAAGAGTGAAAACGACAAATTGAATTCTATACTAGCAATTACTGCCTTTGTTCATGCCATTCACCTGACCCTTACCAGCACCCCAAATCCTGAAGAAGGTAGGAAGCCAATTCCTCTGGCAAGCTTTCTGTGGAAGTGCAATCCTCAAGACTTCTTTCTTTTCCAAATACTTACTGTCTTTATGCGTCTCACAACCTTAATAAGTACCTGAGTATAAATAAATATTGAACTAAGGTATAGAAGCAGCTCTTACAGGTATCCTCTACTTAACTGACCTGCTGAAACAGGTCAGAAACACCAAGTTTGTTCTAAAACCATTCTCTCTGTAAAACATACTAATGCTCATGACTAGTGAGCTGCAGACCTTTTCTCCCAGCAACTGAGTCAAATGGTCATTGAGAGTCAGTTGAACTTGCTGCCAGACCAGTTTATGCCAGTTGCACTGTTAAAGTTACATTTTAATCTGCCAAAACTGTGCAGACCTACAATAATTTTGTTACATTTTTACTCTGCAACACTGTCTTATAATATTATGATCACTATGTGTGCATATTCTAGAAATATAACAGAATCCAAGAATAGCTCCCCTTATATAAACTTAAGAACAAAAGAAAACTCTAAATCAAAATTCTGTAGGCTTTTATCAATTTGAGGAATTATTGAAAAACCTTTTTAAACAAATTTCATTTAAATGGAAGGTTGCTAATTTATAGAATAGGATGCCTTATCAGGTTAGTTGTTAATGTGAACAAACAAGCCTCAGGTAACAATCTGCCTTATTTTCCTAATTCTTTTTTTTTTCCCTGATTCTCATCATATTAAATAACTAGAAACTATCAAGTATTTGTCTCTTAAAGGAGCATTCATTGATTCCCCAGACCATGTTAATTAACAATGCTGTATCACTGAGGCTAACAACATTCGATACAAGTATTTCTTATACAAAACTCCTCATATAATAAAACTTAATACAACCCAAAAAGGAAAGGAATAATACTAGAAAACAATTCCTAGAATATCTTAAAATGCTATTTCTTTTGAAAATAAAGCATTAATGGTGTTTCCCAAATAAGAATTCTCCCATCATCTTACACAAAGCAGTGAGCCAAGTTATTAAGGCAAATCCCAAGAACAGATTTTGATTTCTTCCAGTTTTCCTAATAATAAAGTTCCCATGGGGAGTACACAAGAATTCCAATGTGGAAAAAAGTCTGTTCTATAGAAAATAAGTCATTTTTCACTTATAAAAACACTTAATGTTCACTTACATTAATACATAATAAGTCAATCTTTGCTCATTTTTTCATTAACTTATTAAGCAACCTCAACAGAGAGGCATTCTATTTTGGTAGCTAAAAATGTTTTCAACAAATAATTGTTAACAAAAAATTCTATACATCAAAGCTGGGTACAATGACACATGCTTATAATCCCAGCAATTACTCAGGAAGCTGAGGCAGGAGGACCACAAGTTCAAGGACAGCCTGGGCAACTAAGCAGGATCCTGTCTCAAAATAAAATATAAAAGTTATTAGCCGGGCGCGGTGGCTCAAGCCTGTAATCCCAGCACTTAGGGAGGCTGAGACAGGAGAATCGCGAGTTCAAAGCCAGCCTCAGTAATGGCGAGGCACTAAGCAACTCAGTGAGACCCTGTCTCTACATAAAACACAAAATAGGGCTGGGGATGTGGCTCAGTGGTCAAGTGCCCCTGAGTTCAATCCCCAGTACCAAAAAAAAAAAAAAGTTATTTATAGAACATTATTTCCTCATACTGAAAACAAAAATGTATGCTTAACAATGAGCTGTCTGAACAACTAACTTCTGAGAACTGCACAAATTATATATATTCTCTTCTCCAGAGCCCTGGCCTTGTACTACTGTTCACTGAGTCAAATGAGAGGCTCACAGGCATTGAGACAGAAGTATCAGATTGATTATTGATAGTTAATAGAGTCAAGATGTATTTAAAAGAAATTGTTGTCCTTTAAGAGCTCTGTAGTCCTTTATGAATAACATCAAATTTTAGGTGGATGACTTGAATGGAGGAAGAGGCAATTAACAGGGAAATGAATAAAAGTAACTAAAAGAAATATGTAAAATGAGACTCATGAATTCACTAAATTGTTATAAACTTAAGCAACAGCCATTTCCCAACTCAGCAGAACCATAATCTCACCATATTACCTTGAAACTTTCTAATTCTGAAGCAGTGCTACCCTTTCATTGTATTTTCAGTACTTTCTCAAAACTTTTTATTCAAATGTGCTAGAGTGCAAAAAGAGTGAACATGGCAAGTCTGACTGATATACCCTTTGAAAGGACTGCTCACAAGGTTAGCTCTTGGCTGGCTTCTGGGATCATTGGGACATTTCCACTGCCCTAATAAAAGCAGCTCACAGATTGTACAAGCACTGTGACTCATGCTGAATATATGCCTTCCTTCTGGGAGTCTAGATTTTGCTGTATGTCACACAGAAGGTAGGTACCTAAGTATCCAGAACACCTAAGAAAACATTGGGCATGGAGTCTCTAATGAGCGTCCCTGATTGGCAAATTTCACTTGTGTTCACTGCCAAGGTGAAGGAAGTACATACCATGTGACTTCACTGAGAGAGTATCTTAGGAGAGTTGCACCTGGTTACCTTCAGACTGACTCATGTATCTTTTCCCTTTGCTAATTTTGTTTTATGTCCTTTCACAATATTAAATCAGAGCCATGACAACTATATACTGAGTCCTGTGAGCCCTCCTAGCAAATCAGCGAAAGTGGGAATGGTATTAGAGATTCCTAAGATAGCCAATTATTGATTTGATACTAAATTCACCCTTTTTGCCTGCTGTGTGCAAAAATGTATCTCACTCTTTAATATTTTTCTAACCATCACTAAAAAAAGTGCTGAGGATACTGCGGGAGGAAAGGGTTTTGCTTCCAGGTTCCAGTGTGGCACAGGGCTTCTCCAGCATCAGGCTCATGAGGAAGGTAGGAGCATCCATCAGTTGGCAACATTCCCCAGGACTCCCCCTAGTGGGTGCTTTTGTAACAGAATGCCTCCAATTAGACACTTTTCCATGAGACTTCCTCCAGCACCCCAATCAGCAAAATTCTAGCAAATTGCAGAGAACCAACTGACAAGTTCTCTGGCAAGACAGCACAGTGACTTCTCTGCCACCCTGTGAATCACAGCTATGCTCTTCTTTGAATACTCTATCCCAGCCATAGGTGCAGGGATGATTATATAGTATTAAAACTGATATTCTACTCTATATCTGCTATTCCCATATTATTTTGAGTTCTCTTATTAGCTAATCCCTCATTACTTCAATCCCCTATCATGGTTAATTCTTTACATTAACCTCCTCCTATTCAAATTACTGTATAACTGATCCCTGATTCAGACTGATACAGAATAATTCTTAACTAGTAATACAGAAATCATTACACACCTGAAGAGATGTTCCCCCATACTATTGCAAATTACTTCATCATCAGGAAAGAGTTCCAAGGCCTGCTCATAGCAACCAAGTAAGTCTTGAGTGCGACTGAGTGCATCAAGCTCTTCGGCCCATCTCAAGAGTGTATACTGAAAAGTTTCCTTTACAAACAAACAAAAAAAAAGTCAATGGAGATGAAAGAATACAGAACACTGAAGATTCCAGAGACTGGAACTTACTATTAAACAATTAAGTTTCATTTAACTGTAGTAAACACTGCTTCCAAACACATACACAAATGAATGAATTTTTACCACCTATATGGCAATTATATACAGAACTAGACAATTTGGCCAATCTGTGTAATCCTTTCATTCTTAGCTGCCATATCACTCTACTGTTTCTCTTCTTCCTCCTTTTTTTGTAGGTACCTGTGGTTTTTTGTGGGTTTTTTTGGTACTGGGGATTGAACTCAGGGGCACTCAACCACTGAGCCACATCCCAGCCCTACTTTGTGTTTTATGTAGAGACAGGGTCTCACTGAGTTGCTTAGCACCTCGCTGTTGCTGAGGCTGGCTCTGAACTCGCGATTCTCCTGTCTCAGACACCCTTAGTGGGATTACAGGCTTGAGCCACTACGCCTGGCTAGCACCTGTGTTTGACTTTGTCCTTAGCCAGGCATGATGGCACACACCTGTAATCTCAGTTGCTTGGGAAGCTGAGGCAGAAGAATCACAAGTTTGAAGCCAGCCTCAGCAACTTAGCAAGGCACTAAGCAACTTGGTGAGACCCTGTCTCAAAATAAAAAAATAAAAAAGGGATGGGGATGTGGCTCAGTAGTTAAGCACCTCTGGGCTCAATCCCTAGAACCAAAAAAATAAATAAAATTTTAAAAATACACACACACACCCAAACTTGGTTCTGTAGGAAACAGAACCAGTTACTAAACCTCACTGAATGCCAGGTATTGGAATACGAATTTCAAGGGCACTCAACCACTGAACCACATGCCTATTTTGTATTTTATTTACAGACAAGATCTCACTGAGTTGTTTAGCGCCTCGCTTTTGCTGAGGCTGGCTTTTAAAACACAATCAATCGTCCTGCCTCAGCCTCCTGAGCCACTGGGATTACAGGCATGCGCCAATGCACCCATCCATATATACTTTTAAGATAGTTATTGTCGGGGCTGGGATTGTGGCTCAGTGGTACAGTGCTTGCCTCGCATGCGTGAGGCCCTGGGTTCAATCCTCAGCACCACATACAAAGCAATAAAATAAAGACATTGTGTCCATCTACAACTAAGAAAAAATTTTTTAAAAAATGATAGTTATTGTCCCTGTTTACAGAAGAAACTAAGAAACAAATAACTGAGGAAAGAGCACTTGGGTTGATTTATTACCCTAAAGATGCTTACACAGAAGGGCAATCTATCATCTCCCTTTGAAGAAGCCAGTTGCTCCTGAAATTTACACCAAGTTTATGTCAACTGTAAAAGTCTAGATACTACTGACATCTAGTGGGTGGATAACAGGGAAGCTGCTAAAACATCCTATCATGCACTGGACAGCCCCTAACAAGAAGTTATCTCGGAACTGGGATTGTAGCTTAGCGGTAGAGCGCTTGCCTTGCATGCGTGAGGCCCTGGGTTCGATCCTCAGCACCACATACAAAGCAATAAAATAAAGACATGGTGTCCATCAACAACTAAAAAAATATTTAAAAAAAAAAAAGAAGTTATCTCATCCAAAATGTCAATAAGGCTGAGGATGAGAAACCCTAGGTTAAATTAAGCCAATTAGCTTGCAGCTGAAAACTATGAAATTTAAGTTAAATCATTTTTCAAAATGTGGATTCTAAAACCATTTGGGGAAAAAAAGAACAGTATTTCAACAGAGTAACTGTTGCAAATAATAATTGAAGTTGAAAAATGCATCATCCAACAATGATTACTTCTGATTAATTGTACACTTTATTCAACTACAGAGACCCACAGTATTCCTTCTAAACAATAATGCAAAGGCTCCACAACAAGGACATGTTTAAATCAGATACAGGGCGAGGGAGCGGATCACCTGAGGCCTCATTTGCGATCCGAGGGCTGTGGGAATTTTAAGTGAAATAACGTTTTGAAAGAGAGAAGTGACATCGTTTGACTCTTGTTATAAAAAGCTGGCCGTGTTGAGACCGACTGCAGGAAGGAACCCAGTAGAGAATCCACTGCAACAGTCTGCAGATGGATGCTTGAACCAGGGTAGTAAAGGACAAAACAGTAAAAAGCGATGGGATTCTGGGCATAATTTTGAAGGTGGAGCCGACAAGTCTTTCTGCTGGCAGGTCATGAATGTGAATAAAATTAAAGTTCCAAGGGTGAACAATAAATACTAATAGCAACCACCAGGCATCCAGGACCCTTCACCCCGCCCGCCGTTTTTTTGCTTTTAACTTTTTTAGAAGAACGGAGGACATGCCAGCAAGTGAAGAGACCTCACCTTCACGTCGTCTTTCAGCTCCGGAGCCAGGCTGAGCACCAGAAGGTAATGGGCATAAGCAGTTCCGAAGTCCTGGGCGCCCAGACAATGCTCTGCGCTCTGCAAGGACCGCGACACCAACTCGTCCCGGCCGGCAGCCCCGGAACCATTCCCCGCACCCCGGCGAGGCCTGGACCGCGAGTTCGGCATGACGGAGTCACCGCGCGTACGACCACAGAGAAAATGCTTTTGTAAAGAGAATCAGAAAACTCTCTAGATGCTACACTTTCACGTGACCACAGCTGGGCAGCAACTGCACAAAAGTATATCCTGCGCAGCAGGTGAACGTGCCCACCCCGGTCCAGGCGGAAGCTCCGCCCTCTAACGGCCGGGCAGGAAGACCGTGAGACGCGCACTGGGCAACCGCAGACGCCGATCTGCGGCGCGCGCAATGAGGACGTCAGCGCGTACGACGTGATTACGACGTCGCCCGCCCCTCCCTCAAGAGGGAAAGCACGAGGTGGTCAATGCGCGTGCGCGTAAGCAGATGCTTTACCGCTTGGAAGGCTTTTTCTTTCCCTGACTGGGGCAGAAACCAGAGCTGTCTGTTGCCCGTTTTGTTTGTTTGTTTGTTTGTTTTGCCTTCAGGAATGTGTGGGAATACTTGCTCTCCAGATCTGCTCTGCACCGAGCTGCGCCTGCCTGTGAGAGACCGTCTAGCCTTTGTGGTGATGCTTAATAATCGGTGTTGGCTAGTAATGCACCGAATCTCGCAATCGCCGAGACTGGGAAGAACACGGAGATAAAAGCGCCTGACGTGTGGTAGAGAAAGTACCTTCACAGAGATTATTTTAAATCACTCTCACAAAGGAAGAGTTTACTTTGAGTGTGGCCGCTAAGGTATAAATTCTAAACTTAAAGAGGGGAGGCACAAGAATTACAACTGAAACAAGTCATTTTTGTCCCCACTTCCAAATATGTTGATGGGTAACAAGAAACGAAAACAGCATTTTGCATATCAAACAAACTTTGAGGGTTCCTCCAATTCTCAAAAATCCATCCTTTGAATGCCTTTTAACCCTGTCTTTAGATCTGCACTTCAAACCACTCTACATTCTGAGCGCCTGCCCATGTAAATCCTAATCAGTTCTTCAGAATCCAGTTCAGGACACTGTGACCTACTCCGCTGTAAACAAAGATCCTCAAAAGCAGAAATTGGCTCTAACTGCTTCTGTAAATTTCTCACCCAGCAGAGAATGGCACAAAGTAAGGACTTTGAAGTTTCTTAAATGTAATGGAAAGTACACTGCCCACCCGCCTCCCGTTTTGCGTGTAAACGTTCCCAACTACTCAAGTTATTTCTTTTCCATTCTTAATTACTGCTTTCTGCACTAAACAATTTAGGACCTAACTCTCTGGTATTTCCCTAACAACACTGAAACATCTAAGGCTAAGGCCTTTTTATACCTAGTAGGATTCAATAGAACATGAAAAGGCAACTAGACATAATTTTTTTAAGTATATTCTCGTCCAACCTTGGTCTTTTCAAGTTCATCCAGTAACACTTCTTTAAGACTTATTATTTGCAGAAAGGCCTAATAAAGCTACCTTTCTTTAGTCATAAGATTGTGAGCACCATCAAATGAGATAAATATACAAAAGCAGTTCAGGGGGCTGAGGATGTGATAGAGCCCTTGCCAAGCACTGCCAAAAACACAGTTTTCATATATAAGATACACAGATACAGTTAATGCTCTTTATGTTAATATTATCTGGAATAATTTTAAATTATCTGGATTGTTAAAATATTAGGTTACTAACACCTGTAGATAAGTATCTGAATAGAAGTGTATGCAATCACGTCTTTAAAAGTCAAATGTAATTGACTGATACTTTCTAGAAAGCAAAGGAAGATGTTCCAAGTCTTCTTACCAGAGATTTGGGTTGGAGAGGAAATCACTTAGACTTTATCATGAGTCCCTGCATTGACTGAATTACTTTAACTTACAAATTTTCTTGTACTCAAGGGCATGCTTTCACCTTCCAGGAGGGCACAATCTTTTTTGTTTGATTTAATTTTGGGATCTATTTGGTTCATCGAGATAAGCCAAGTACCTAAAATACATAAACTACATGAAGCTTAAAGGGGACATATTTCTACTAAGTTGATGTAGGTTGGTTAAGAGATGGAGGAGGGACTTGGCAGGAAGTGGAAAGAGAGCAGATAAGAAATGAAAGAAGCCAACTTCAGTTGTTTCATTGTTTGTACAATCACTTTCAGTAGCAACCTGTGGGCAGCGATTACTGCTAAAGAGGCTGGAGTAAAGCTTCCTGCTCCTTATGAAATACTTCAGATAACTTTGTGAGCTGCCAGGTCTCACAAAGATATTATTAAGCTAAATAGAGAAAGCACAGTTATTTGCTTTTCTTTGTAAAATAGAGCTTAAAGACACTTACTACATAGGGTAGGCCCCTTGTCAAAATGGAACTGACAAAACAGAACATTGGATCACCTTAACAAACTGGAATAGAAAATATATTTGACTACTCTTTTCCTGTTTCTGTATTACTACAATCCTAATTGAGACTGCGAATTATTTGATTGTTTCATCTTTATTGCAAATAAATTGTGTTTATTATCATTTCCTTTTTGTCCCTTTAGAAGAGCCCTCCATTCCATTACAAAGAACTCAAAAGTATGATACAAAACAAATGCAGAGTGTGTCTTTTCCTTCTTGATCCTTTAAGATTTATTTAAAAGTATTGAAGGTAGCCAGGCGCGGTGGCACACCCCTGTAATCCCAGCACTTAGGGAGGCTGAGACAGGAGAATCGCGAGTTCAGCCAACTTCAGCAATAGCAAGGCACTAAGCAACTCAGTGAGACCCTGTCTCTACATAAACACAAAATAGGGCTGGGGATGTGGCTCAGTGGTCAAGTACCCCTGAGTTCAATCCCCAGTACCAAAAAAAAAAGAAAGAAAAAATATATATATCATCACTTCTTTGTTCACAATAGCTTTTTCTCCACCCCCCACACCAATAACCAAACTCTCTATTTGACTGAACATTCATATGTTCATTTTTACCCTTTCTTAGGATTCTAAGAAAAACCTCACTGATGTAGAAAACCTCTGCTGACTTCGGGGCTCGTTTAACTGTGACTGTCTTTCACCTTTTCTGGACAGTTTGTCAACAAACTACACGTGCCAAACAAAGAAGGCAAACCAGCTGGAGGGTTCTCAGTCAACTTTCCAATGTACAAAAGTTGAAGGTTAGTGGAGTTTTTTAAAAAGCACAAGAGATTTTATTGAGAAAGAATCACAGAGCAAGGCAAAGAAGCATAGGCAGCCTGAGCTCCAAGCCTTGGTGCTTGTGCCCTGACAAAGGAAAATTTAGAGTCAGACGCAAAAAGACAAGGCAGTTTTATTATAAGTGAAGGTAAAGTAAGGCTTAAGCGAAGAACACTGTGGCGGGGTGGGGGGCATCTTCCATCAAATAATGGCAGAGAGTGACAAAAAAAAATATGCTGCTTCCAAATTTATTACTGTTTCTTGATTGCTAGGAGAACTGGGGTCTGTCTTCTGCAGTCTTCACTAATTAGATATTTAACTCCTCCTTCACCTCAGGTAGGGTAGTTTTTGACTCTGGTTGGTCCTTTCTGTCATGGCACCAGCCCATTCTGGGGGCTTTATCTACGAGTCAATCATCTGTTAGTATAAGTGCCAGGGTTAATAACCGGGTAAACTATCTTAATGTACCTGCACTATTAATGAAATTTCCCTTCTGAAATACATTGAGAAACCTGTGACCATAAATTCTAATTTCACAGTGCCCCAGTAGATCCTGTCAGAAGTTAGCCCCATTGATCTTTTCTTCTTGACGTATTTCATAATTAGCTCCCTTTGTTTCCACCTATTTATTCTCAGGGTTAGTACATTTGTTGCTTTTCTATAAGTTACTCTTTTATTTAGCCTTAAAAACAATTTAAAGAAGCCAGGCACGGTGGTGCAAGCCTGTAATCCCAGCACTTAGGGAGGCTGAGACAGGAGAATCACGAGTTCAAAGCCAGCCTCAGCAACGGTGAGGCACCAAGCAACTCAGTGAAACCCTGTCTACATAAAACACAAAATAGGGCTGGAGATGTGGCTCAGTGGCTGAGTACCCCTGAGTTCAATCTCCAGTACCAAAAAAAAAAATTTAAAGAAAACCCATGACTGGGCACAGTGGTGCATGCCTGTAATCCCAGCACTTTAGGAGGCTGAAACAGGAGAATCACAAGTTCAAAGCCAGCCTCAGCAAAAGCAAGGCACTAAGCAACTAAGTGAGACCTTGTCTCTGAATAAAACACAAAATAGGACTGGGGATGTGGCCCAGTGGTCAAGTGCCCCTGAGTTCTATCCCAGGTACCAAAAGAAAAAGAAAAAGAAAACCCATGATCCTCCTCTGTTATTGGTTTGCATTCCACTGTTCATTCCCAACTACTAACTAACACTTCCTAGAACAATCCTATCCAAAGCCAGCCAGTAAAGGAGCTTGTCAGAGATAGCCTGTAGAGGTCCACTTCCCTTCAGGACACAGAGCATGGCAAAGAAGAGGAGAAAATGCTTGTGTGGGGCAAATAGAACATAACCCACATAACTACCAAGTTTCACCTTTCTTACTTCCTAACTATTTAAATATGGCCATTCCTACCAATGCTTATTCCCATTGTATTTATTCAGCTTCTGTTCTTCTTTCACCTCATCTGTTATAGTGACCTTTTCATAGTCAATCTCTGGCCTTTTACCCTTTAAATACATTTTCCATGCTGCAGATAGAATGATCTGAAATGCAAGTCTCACATTCAGTGGCTCCCCACCATCTGTAACTGTGTATTATAACTTTATTATTCTTAGTTATTTATATGGAGAATTTCCTAAATCCTAATTGAAGATTATTTAGAGAGACAATTGTCTTTTTGTTTTAGGAAAAAAGGGAATAGTGTCCTTCCTCAATAAAATAAAATAGTTAAGCCAAATAATTGACCCTTAGAAGGAAAGGAAATGATGAGGATGAAGACATAGCCTCAACTTTTATAGCAATCTTGGAGGAATTACACCATCAAGATGCATGCTTTCTCTTCTAACAGCAAACATAAGACACACTAAATTTTTTTTTCCACATTGATTTTTTAAAAAATCTGAGTCCTAATTACAGCCTAGGCTTACTGGGATTGATTAGCCTTTTGTACATTTTGCACTAAATGAGTCTCCTAAAATCTATTTTAGAAGACACTATAGCTCATTAATTACAAGACCAAATACTGGGCTGGGATTGTAGCTCAGCGGTAGAGCGCTTGCCCCGCATGCGTGAGGCCCTGGGTTCGATCCTCAGCACCACATACAAACCAATAAAATAAAGACATTGTGTCCATCTATTAAAAAAAAAAAAAAAGACCAAATACTATGGCTGTGGATATAGCTCAGTGGTAGAGCACTTACCTAGCATACATGAGGCCCTGGGTTGAATCAGAAGAAAGAAGAAGACAAAAAGGAGGAAAAGGAAGAGGAGGAGGAGGAGGAAATAGAAGAAGAGGAGAAAGGAGAGGAGGAAGAGGAAGAGGATTAAATACTGCATCAAGACTATCTTAATTTAAATCCTAGCCCTGCTGTTTACCATGAAGGAATCTTGAAAGGTGAAGTTATTTAACCTCTATAGCTAAATTTCCTCATCCATAAAATGAAAATCACAGTACACGTCTCTTGGCCTTATTAGGGATTAAATGAGTTACTACACATTTGTGCCTAGAGCACCACTAAGCTTTCAATGAGTGTTAGTTATTGTTTTCCTTTTTAGTTTTTGTATTGGTTCATTATAATTATACGTAATAGTGGAATTCATTGTTACATTATCATACATGCATAAAACAATTTGGCATCATTGTTGTTATTATCATTCCTCTATCATGGTTGTCAAAGGAGCTAGACTTCCACTGAAGAAAAGCCACTGTCAGCTGCCAGTCACAAAATTTGTAGACAATGCTTGGCTCTTGACATCTACAACTGGTAGAAAAGAACACAAGTACTTCCTTGTTAATAGAGTAAGAATGAGTGCTTAATTTGATTTTTCTCCCACAGTTGACTTAAGGAAAGAGAACAATTACAGTGGTTTTCATGGTGGAATGGGCCTTAAAGGATTGATCTTGGACTGTGTGACAAGCCCTTGTGACTGCAGAAGACTAATTTTTGTGCACAGTGCAGACTGGATAGGAACCAGACATAAAAAGGCCTATAAAAATATTAACTGAAGCCGGACGCGGTGGCTCAAGCCTGTAATCCCAGCACTTAGGGAGGCTGAGACAGGAGAATCGCGAGTTCAAAGCCAGCCTCAGCAATGGCAAGGCACTAAGCAACTCAGTGAGACCCTGTCTCTACATAAAACACAAAATAAGGCTGGAGGTGTGGCTCAGTGGTCGAGTGCCCCTGAGTTCAATCCCTGGTACCAAAAAAAATATATATTAACTGAATGTCTCATGATTTGTCTTTTGAGCAGGATGCACTTAAACTGTTCAGTCCTCATGCTTTTTATTTTGTTTTGTTTTTGATACTGGGGATTGATCCCAGAGGCACTTTACCCAGTCTTGTTAATTTTTATTTTGAGGTAGGATCTTGCTAAGTTGCTGAGTCTGGCCTTGAACTTGGGATGCTCCTGCCTCAGCCTCCCAAGCTGCTGGGATTTCAGGTGTGTGCCACCATGCCGGTTATTCCTTGTGCTGTCAAAGGCAAAGATAACATTTTCATTTCTATGACTTTTATAAGCATCAAACACTTTTATGTAAGGAAATTATTATGCTGATGATGTGATGAAGGTAAACTGAGCTGCTTCATTTGAAGTAGATGTCAAAACCAAAACCATGATGCACTTTGACTTCTCTCTTTCCCTGACCCTCTGAAGGGTCACTTTTAAGCCCAGTCTGAAACTGCTATTCTAGAATATTAAGTCTAAGTTATTTAATACAGTTCAGGTTGCATGGTTTGGCTCAGGTTTAACCTGTGTAGCCTTAAAAACATTTTCTAACTCACTGCCTCCATTCACACCTATACTAAGGCAGAGCTCTCAGTTTGCTGTACTCACACTCTGTCACATCCTTACTCAGTTCAACATTCTCCACCCACAATAAAGCTTCTCTAAATTCCTAATGCAGGCAAAGCATGCCTTGTTCAGTTTGTCATAGTCCTCTGGGCATAGCTGCTGTCATGGTTTGAATATGAAATGTTCCCTGAAAGCTCATGGCTAGTTTATGAGAGCTATATCCTAATCAGTAGATTAATCCATTTCATGGAAAAATAACTTGAAAGGACTACTACACTGCATGATAACTGTAGACAGGTAGAGTAGGCTGGAGAAAGTAGATCACTAGCGGTATGCTTTTGGGGTTTATATCCTGTTCCTAGTACCTCACCCTCTCTCTGCTTCATGGTAGCCATGAGCTAAACAGCTTTCCTTTGCCATGCCTTTCCACCGTAATGGTCTGCCTCATCTCAGGCCTAGAGCAATGTGGCAGGCCGACTATGGACTGAACCTCTGAAACCTTAAGCCCCAAATAAACTCTTCCTTTTCAAAGTTGTATCTGTCAGGTATTTTGTCATTGCAAAGAAATGCCATCCTAGCATTTCCCTATTACATTGAAATGATCCATTTTTCTGTTTTCCTAAAAAGCAAGTTCTTGGGCCTTAATGAAGTTTATATCATTCATCTTTTATCAAAGTAGCAACTAGAATGAAGGAAATTATTAAATATCCAATGATGAACTGAGACGAAAGTACAAAATTGAAAGATATGAAAAAAGCAGTATTTATAGAAGTTCAGTTACATGATAGGAATAGCAGGAACATAAGGAAAAGAGAGAAATTGAAGGTAGTGCCAAAACTTCTGACATGAGCAACCAGGTCTGTGAAGATTTCCTTAACCAGAATACCAAGTACAGGGGTGAGGCGTAGAGAGGATGATTTGACGATGCAGTTGATTGTTTAAGTAACTGTTTGAGACGTCACTGGACTTTAAATGAAGAATTCCAGTGGGAAGGTGACAATATGCATACAGCTCATGGACAAGATTAGGTCTAAAAACAGATATCTGGAGGTTTTAATCATGTTGGTAGGTTGAAGTTGTAGAAAGGAATACAGATGGAGGAAGCACACAAACCAAAATACAGAATGAGGAGAGAGCCACAAAGCCTCCTCTATAACTGGTAGTGAAGGAAAGTAAGATACTGGATCAGATGGCTCCATTTATAGAAATGAGCAGTTCTAAGAAATGATTTACAAGTGAGTTGTCAGTAAGACCAGGGTCTCTCATAAATATAGTCAGAACAACACCATATAGAATAGATAAATGTAAGGAATGTAAATGAATTATGTTTTTCTCAATATATTGAAATTCATGTTTACAGTAACAATGATTTTTGACTCAATAAAAGTGGTAGTTGGAAAGTTAGAATTTTTTGGTGTTTCTCCAGGACAGTCTATGCTCTGATTCCAATATATGGAGCTATTATATAAGCACTATATTTGCTAGTATATAATTAACTATATACTACAAAATATAACAATATAGTATAAAACAATATAATACATTGGAAATCATGTATTGAATGCATTGGATTTATATTCCATATATATAAGGAAGCCTATGCCCAGTCATTAGCTTACCACCAAGGTAATGCACATGATAGAATTGTCCAGAAAATAGAATTGTCCAGATGATAGAATTACTCCAGAAAAGTCACTAAACAAATGATAACTATAATAACAGCAATAACATTTCTTAGGGAAAAGAGAGAAGCTGGTTTCCATTATAATATTCAAAATGTCCAGTTTTCAACAACAACAAAAAATGGTAAGGCATGCAAAAAGTTTAAAAATCATGGCCCATAAACAGGAAAAAGAAATTAATATGGGGTTGGGGTTGTGGCTTAGTGGTAGAGTGCTTGCCTAGCACGTGTGAGGCACTGGGTTCAATTCTCAGCACCACATATAAATAAATAAAATAAAAGGTCCATTGACAACTAAAAAAATTTTTTTTAAAATGAAATTAATAGAAACTGTGCCTGAGAAGTTAAAGACATTGAGCTTTCTACAAATAGTCTTCAAATCAGCTCTTTTAAATATGATCAGTTAGCTAAAGGAAACAATGTCTAATGAACTAAAGGTAGGTATAAGAACAATGTCTTACCAATTGAGAAAACCACTAAAGGGATTAAAAATACAAAAAGGAACCAAATTTACATTTTGGAATTGAAAAGTACAATAAATGAAAAATTTGACTGGGCTGGGATTGTAGCTCAGCAGTGGAGCGCTTGCCTCGCATGCGTGAGGCCCTGGGTTCGATCCTCAGCACCACATACAAGGCAATAAAATAAAGACATTGTGTCCATCTACAATTAAAAAAAAAGAAAAAGAAAAATTTGACTGGACTCAATTAAATTGAGCAAAGGAATGAATTAGAAAATTCAAAGATAGGACAATTAAGATTACTCAGTCTGAGAAACAGAAAGAATGAAGAAACTAACCAACATAAACAGGGCCTCAGAGATCTGTGAGGGACTACCAAACATATCAATACCAATAATGGAAATCCCAGAAGAGGAGAATAAATATTGGAATAAATAATGCCTGAAAACTTCCTAAATTTGTTTTTTTAACAGTACTGACCTAGAGGCACTCTACCATTGAGCTACATTCTCAACCCTCTTTACATCTCACTTTGAGACAGGGTCTCCCTAAGTTGCTGAGGCTGGCCTTGAACTTTATATCCTCCCTGCCTCAGCTCCCAAGTCATTAGAACTACCAGTGCATGCATCTGCACATCATGCAAATTAGATTTTTAAAAAATTAATTTGCACATCCAAGTTCAGCAAACTCCAAATAGTATGATTCAAAGAGACCAACAGGGCTGAGGTTGTGGCTCAGTGGTAGAGTGCTTGCCTAGCACATGTGTGGCACTGGGTTCAATCCTCAGCACCACAAAAATAAATAAACAAAATAAAAGTATTGTGTCCATCTGCAACTAAAAATTTTTTTAAAAAACGAAAGAGACCAACAACTACACAAATCATAAACTGTGCTAAACTAAAGGGGAAAAAAAGGTTCTTAAAAGCAGCAAGGAGATAGCAACTCATCATTTATGAAGAATACTTAAAAATATTAACAAGGGTTGGGGTTGTGGTTCAGTGGTAGGGCACTTGCCTAGCATGTGTGAGGCACTGGGTTCGATTCTCAGCACCATATATAAATAAATGAATTAAATAAAGGTCCATCAACATCTAAAAAAAAAATTTCAAAAGAAAAAAGATGGTTGCCCACTACAAACCACAGAAGCCAGAGGGTAGGGGATAACATACAAAATGCTATAAGAACAACACTGTTAATAAAGAATCCTCAGTATCCCAAAAAAACAAATGAATGAAATAAATAGAAAATAAATCTTAAAAATTCTATCTCTGGGGCTGGGATTGTAGCTCGGTGGTAGAGTGCTTGCCTTGCATGCGTGAGGCACTGAGTTCGATTCTCAGCACCACATAAAAATAAATAAATAAAGATATTGTGTCCA
>PVHX01027555.1:0-19256 GCA_004024805.1 Geosciurus inauris | reverse complement strand
TTATTCAAGCCTCTCTTGGCTACTTTTGACCTTTCACATTTTCACATATAGTTTAAAATGTCCTTGAGAATTTCTACAAAAATATTGCTCTGGCTTTGATTGCAATTATATTCTTTCTATAGCTCAAGTTCTGGGAATTGATACCTTCTAAATGCAAAGCCTGTCCTTCATGAGCAAGTATTGTCACTGATGTATTTCTGTATCACGCTTGTTACTCATTACTTAGGATGCCTTTGGTTTCAGCTTTGGGTCTGGCTCTCCATGAAGCATAGCCTGAGGCAAGGACTTGGAGCTCTGCACTCATGGAGGGCCTGCCCCTGAGGGAACCCTGCAGGGGAACAAGGTCCTAGCAGAGCTAGGGTAGAGCAGCACCAGGCTGTGACCTTGGGGGAGTCTAGCCCGGTGACCATGCGGGGCTGTCAGCTTCAAGCCACTTGGGCTTCTCTTTCTGCCCCGCTTGGGGTGGGAAGTGGAGGAGGCCCAGGCATGAGCTTTCATAAATGGTGACTCTTGTCATCCAAAGACAGAAGCTGATGTGAACTGTGAGCACCCAACACTCACTGAGTGAGTGGATTTATTTTAGTGGTCTTCTCAAAGACCATCTCAGACTTGGTCCATTATCTGCCTTGCATTTTTCTATCTAATTAATTTCTTCCTTACTTTCATTACTCCCTTTCTTATCATCTTGGCCTTTTAAAAATATTTTTAGTTATACATGGACACAGTGCCTTTGTTTTTGTTTTACTTATTTTTATGTGATGCTGAGGATTGAACCCAGTGTCTCACCTGTGTGAGGAAAGTGCTCTGCCACTGAGCCACAACCTCAGCCCTACTTTGGCCTTTTGACCAAGATCAAGTGTATTATTCTCTTCCTTGCATTTTCTTTAAATTTATTTGAAAATTTCTTGATATGATACTTATTAATCATCTAGTGATTTATTTTCTTAAGTCTTCTTTTTATTTTTTGTAGTGCTGGGATTGAACCCAGGGTCTTGTGCATGTTAGACAAGTACTCTGCCCTGAGCAACATCCCCAGCCCACTTTATTTTTTGAGACAGTGTTCTGCTAAGCTTCCCTCTCAGCCCTTGATTTGAGATCCTCCTGTCTCAGCCTCCCAAGAGGCTGGGATCATAGGTGTGTGCCACAATGCCCAGGTCTTTTCTAGTTTATGCATGAGGACATAACCCACCTCAGCCACACTTCAGCGTAATCCACAAGTTTTGAAATGTGTTTTGATTATCATTCAGCTCAAAATATCTTATAATACAATTGTGGTTACTTCTTTTACCACATGGGCCATTTATAAGTGTATCTTAGGACTCCTGTACATTTGGGGATAGATATTATTTGGCTTTTTATTGATTTCTATTTCAAATACATCATGGTTCAAGAATATACCCTGTTGTTTCAGTCTTTTGAAATTTGTTGAAATGTGACTGTGTCCCAACATATGATCAAGTTTGCTGTTCTGTGGGCTCAGGTTGACTGTGTTCTGCTGTTTTTGTGGCTGCATTGCTGTGACTTGGATTGGACTTATTAATCATACTATTTAGTTCTAGAGCTTTACTGACTTTTTGGTATGCTGCTTTTTTCAGTTACTCATGCATGGCTACTTGTTTATTTCTATCAGTTTTAGGTTTTTATTTTTTATTTTTTGAGGTGAGACTATTAGGTACATCACCTAGTAACATAGTAATATAGGTTTTGTATACTCCAGGTGGCATGATACTTTTTTGTGAGTGGTAGTGATTCTTT
The DNA here is from genome assembly GCA_004024805.1 of Geosciurus inauris. Classification (NCBI taxonomy): domain Eukaryota; kingdom Metazoa; phylum Chordata; class Mammalia; order Rodentia; family Sciuridae; genus Geosciurus; species Geosciurus inauris. The sequence continues at coordinate 17,501 of PVHX01027555.1, read as the reverse complement.
TTTTTTTTTTTTTTTTTTTTTTTTTTTTTTTTTTTTTTTTTTTTTTTTGTTACCAGGGATTGAACTCAGGGGCACTCAACCACTGAGCCACATCCCAGCCCTATTTGGTGTTTTATGTAGAGACAGGGTTTCACTCAGTTGCTTTGCTCTTCACCATTGCTGAGGCTGGCTTTGAATTGTGATTCTCTTGTCTCAGCCTCCCAAAGTGCTGAGATTACAGGCATGAACCACTGCGCTCAGCTGATAGTGATTCTTCATTTAAATAACATTGCCCATTATTAGTGTACTTTGTTTTGATTTGTGTTTGCACAGTATATTTTTTTCCTATTCCTCAAATCTCAGCTTGACTGTTTATATTTCATGCATGACATTATAATATTTATATTTGATACATATCTCTTGTAAGCACAATATAGTAGGGTTCTGAATTCTTTTAAGGTATGATAGAGTTTGTCTATTAATTTTAGAATTTAGTCTATTTATATACAATAAACAAACCAAAACCCCTAACCTTCAAAAGACAATGTATAGGAAAATAATTTCAAAAAATGCTAAAAATGAGGGGCAGAAACAAATATGTAATTGTGTATATGTCCACAAAACAATCAGCACAGCAAGAAACAAAGACAGACTCATACGTACACACTTAAACCAAACCCAACACAACCAAAACAAAAATATTTTAGGGCTATGTATTGAGAGGGTGGAGGGAGGGAGAGATGTTTTTAAAAAAACTTCTGTGTATCCCAAGAGCTTCTTTTATACAACACAAGGATTTGGAAGGTGAAATGTGTAGACTGTGAGAACTGTGATAATCCATTAAGTCTGGGAAACACTGCTGTCCTAGGTGGTGACTGTAGGGGGTAGGTTGTGGCAAAAGGGAAGGGGTAACTGGAGGCGTGCCCTAGGGGACTGCATCTCCTGTCCCTGGTGCCTGGATCCTTCCCTCTCCTTCCTGGCTGCCTGGAGCTAAGGAGCTTTCCTCCACCATGCCTGCCCACCACAGTGCTCAGTTGGAAGCCATGCATGAACTGCAGGCCTGTTTGAGCCATCATAAGGCAAGGAGGCTTGTTCCCAGCTTATGCCCATCATAATACAAGGTTATCTTAAAGACACTATTTCATAGTGTCTCCAAAAACAGGGATGCAATTTTTCCCTTTAAACAGACCTCTCCTGGAGTGGGTCCAGCACATTGCCTGCTCCTCCTCAGAGAGGTACAGGCAGAGGAACGATTGGAGTTTTACTGTGCTCTTTATTGGCAGTGCAGCCTTCCGTTGCTTAGCTGTAGAGGCAGCCAGCTAGGGACACGGGGATTCCTCATAGGGACATGGACAGCCCTCAAAGGGACATAGGGAGTCCTCAGAAGACATGGTGATCCCTCACAGGGACATGGACAGCCCTCAAAGGGAACATGGGGAGACATCAAATAAACATGGGGAGCCCTCATAAGGACATGGGGAGCCCTCACAGGACATGGGGAAACCTCACAGGGACATGGACAGCCCTCAAAGGGACATAGCACTCACAGGATATGGGAAGAACTCACAGGGACATGTGGAGCTCTGAGAAGGGACATGGGGAGCCCTCAAAAGGGACATGGGGAGCCCTCACAGTAACATGGGGAAACCTCACAGGGACATTGTCAGCCCTCACAGGGACATGAGGAGCCCTCAATGGGACATGAACAGCACTCACAAGGACATGGAGAGCCCTCACAGAAACATGGGAAGCCTTCACAGGGGACATGCAGAGCCATGAAAGAAACTTGGGGAGCCCTCACAGGGGACATGGGAAGCCTTCACAGAAACATGGGGAGCCCCCCAAAGGACATAAGGAGCCCTCCTAAGGGATGTGGGAAGCCCTCACAAGGAAATATTCAGCCCTCACAAGGACATGGGGAACCCTCACAGGGACATGGGGAGCCCTCACAGAAACATGGGGAGCCCCCAAATGCACATGAGGAGCCCTCAAGGGACATGGGGATCCCTCACAGGGGCAGGAGGAACCCTCACAATGACATGCACAAGCGTCACAAGGACATGGGGAGCCCTCACAGGAACATGGGGAACCCTCACAGAAACATGGGGAACCCCCAAATGGATATGGGAAGCCCACACAGAAGACATGGGGGAGCCCTCACAGAGACATGGGGAGCCCTCAATGGTACTGGAGAAGCCATGACAGGGGATATGGTGAGCCCTCACAGGGACATGGACAGCCCTCACAGGGACATGGACAGCCATCACAGGGACATGGGGAGACCTCACAGGAGACAAGGGGAGCACTGACAGGGACATGAGGAGATCTCAAAGAGTCATGGACAGCCCTCACAGGGGACATGGATGGAAGCCCCCACAGGGACATGGGGAGCCCTCAGAGGGGACATGGGGAGCCCTCATGAGAACATGGGGAGCCCTCACAGGGACATGAAGAACCATCATAAGGACATGTACTGCCCTCACAGGACATGGGGAGCCCCCACAGGAACAAGGGAGCCCTCACAGGGGACATGGGGAGACAAGAAAGAAACATGGGGAGCACTCACAGGGACATGGGAGCTCCAAAAGGGACACAGGGAGCCCTCACAGTGACATGGAGAGCCCTCACAGGGGATATAGGGATCCATCAAAAAATGTGGGGAGACCTCACAGGGGACATGGGGAGCCTAAGAAGATATGTGGAGAGCCCTCACAGGGACATGGACAGCCCTCAGAGAGACATGAGGATCCCTCACAGAGAACATGGCGAGCCCTCTCAGCAACATGGGGAGCCCTCACTGGGACATGGACAGCCCTCACAGGGGACATGGGGAGCCCTCTTGGGGACATGGACAGCCCTCACAGGGGACAGGGGGAGCCCTGACAGGGGCAGGGGGATCCCTCAAAGGGGACATGGGGAGCCCTCACAGGGACATGGGGAGCCCTCACAGGTGCAGGGGTCTCAGTCCCTCCCGAGCCAGTGGCTTGAAGGGGCACACCCACATTCACCTAACCCCCGTAGAAGTTGGGAAGAGTTGGAGCCGACTGGCCATCCATTCCCAGCCCTCGCTGCCGCAGGACAATCAGGCATGCCATGGGAACAGTCAGAGCAGGCACCCTTTTATTTGTGGAACAAGCATTCAACTTATAGGACCTTTTGGCCAATCAGAGACAATGCATATAGGCAACAGCCATCCATGTGGCAAGGCATGTAAGCCCCCTGAATTCTGTCCATAATCTGCACATTCATGGAACCAACAGTAAATGTAAACCAATCACATAGTTCCTCCTTCCTTTGTGCCTTTCCCATTTATGCACAATGGCTAGTCATTAGGGTGTAGCATAGAGCTAGCTCCCCACAAGTCCCCCTTTTTTGCTTTGAAAGGTCCACTTTGGGAATGTGCCTGTCTTAGGTCACCTCCATCTTTCAGGGTGTTTTATTCATCATTGGCTACCATTCCAACCTCATGGTGGGCACATACCTTAAGGCCTTTGTATTTCCTGCAAGGTCACATAGACCCAGGGGTCTTGAGGTGTTTGGGGGTATTCTTGAAGCACCTGTGTTAGCATTGTGATCTTGTTTTGGAGCTGGGCTTGCATTTACAGTGTCTGGTAATGAAAAGCAACAGAAGAAGGATAAAACCATCAATGCCCAATAGGGCTAAATTTGGAAGGGACTTGTGTGTTTTTGCCACATGGTAGTAAAAAATTGGGCAGAAGGCAAAGTTTCCACCTTGTATGATTGAGCTTAACAATCAAGGAAAAATTTAACATCTTATCATTCTAAGGTCCCCTGATGTAGGTGGAGTGATTTTTTTTAATCATTTGAGTAGCATTAATCTCCAGAAAGGATTGACAGAAGTGAACATAGAGGGAATTACAAAGCTGTCTCTGTTGTATAGATAATACAGTCAATTGTTCTGATAGCATGTCCATTTCTTGCTGGGAGATCAATACCCCCAGTGAGGTGATTGCTGAGAGTCAAATGTTGTTCTTGTCATGAATGACCTCTTGGAGCTTCTGGGCAGTTTGAATAGTTTGTGTAATCATGATGGTAGCAGCGGTTGCAGCAGTGGTGGATGCAGCGATCACAGTGGCAGTGATTCCAAAGTCTTATCTGTTAAGGCTGGGTGCCATTGTAGAATTGGAGGCTCTGTCAGAATTCTAGTCAGCACCAGGCAAGCAGTCCACTATGGTCATTTACATGGGCTCATTCCTGTAAATTAAGGAGAGAGATCACCCCTCAAGAGTAGATGCTCTTGGGTTATCAATTTGTTCAGGGTGGCAATATTTAAGGTTCATAGCAGGTACCCAAATAGGACTCAATTTGCCTATTGGGAAAACACATTTAAAGCCTCAACCTGCACTTATAAGGGGGTCAGGCCTACACCAACATCCTGTTACGGGGTCCTTCCATTGGACCTCAATCTTGATATAAGGTATCTGGTTGGACCAAGGTCTTTGGAAAGCTATTAAAGGCTGTTCTTTTGAAAAAATTAAAATGTTTAATGTGAGCATAGCTATTCATAGCTGATCATGAGGGTTGGTTTCCCCTTATGTCACTCTATGATGGCTTGTCCTCTTGGGTTGTATGGAATTCCAGTGGAATATTTAATATGCCATTGGGCAAAAAATCCTTGTAGGGCTTGGCTCACAAAACAAAACTTGCCTGGTTTGATTGCCCATGGGACACCCATGAATAGCATTGCTTGCTTTAGAGCCTTAATTATATGGGTTGCTTTCTCCCCTGTAAGGGCAGTAGCGTATAATGAGCAGTATAGCCATTGCTCTATCTAGGAGGGTGAGGTGTCCAGAGCTTTCATGAGAGCCAAAATCATTAGGGGTGAGAGAGATATCATATAATAACTAGTGGTTTAAATATTAAGAAGAAAACATGAAAAGTATTTACATGGATCAGTTCTTTTATATAAATGCTATAACATGAGAAACACCCAAAACTAAATAAAGTTTTACTATCAAGGTGTAAACCCAGTAAAAGAAAATAACAACAAAACAGTATAAAATGTACAAAGAATGTGTGGCTATAGGAAACCTTAGTGTGAATTGCAGTATATAAATTGGCCCATTTAGAATAAAAAATTATTTACTGAAGCTAGAATTTTTTAATAAAACAGTGCTTATTAGAAATATTTTAATATGAATCATATATATCATCTAAAGGTAGAAACTTTAAAAAACATTAATACCATTAAGCTAGTGCCATTTACTTGTGTTTTAATTTTGCTTTTGTTTTAAAAGCTGCTGTTTTGACCCAAGAAAAATCTCTAAGGCCAACATTTTTTTAAAGTATTATCCATTTTGTCAGATTTATATTTAGTCTTTAGGAAGTGATTTAGATTGGCAATGCAGCTCAAATAAGTGAGAGAAATTATTCATCATTTCAATAATAGTTATAGACATAAACATGTTAATGTGCAATTATTTATATCTTTATTTCCTATTGCCTGGGAGGCATATAATTTGTTCTCCCCATATAACCATAGAAATCCTGTATATATGGCCACATATTTGTGGGAGGAGTTTGTCCCCCACGGAGCTGCACTGTAGCCAGTGGGCTGTGAAATTAGGCGGGAGTTGGATCTGTGTCTCCATCAATTGTAAAATTATTTTCCCTTAGAGAGTAGGAGGCATGAGAGAGAGGCCTTTGAGTCACCTTTATTGCCTTAGGCCTTTCCAGCCCTCTGGGAGATAGCTGTGGTGCTTTGTGGCAGTGGAAAGTCGCCTGCCAGCTAGCTGCTGGTCGCCAGCCTGAGAGTGGTCCTCTGTCAGTCCTGCCTGATTAGGCAGAGGGTCCAGAAGGAAGAGAAGGTGGAAAGAGTCCCCCGATTCTTAGAAAAAAGAGGAGAATGCACATCTGTGCAGCAAATTGGGCAGTCGGTGCCAATGATCAGCTGGCACCAGTGGAGCCAATGCAGTCTGGGTGGGGTTTGCGTGATGTAGCAGGCACAGAAACACCTCTGGTGTTAGTCAATATGAACTGTGTGGGTGGAGCCTCCAAGGTTGGCGCTGGTGGCCATTAGTCTTGCTGCTAGTGTGGCCGGTGGCATGCGTGCACGCTGGGCAGGGTGGAGTCAAGGCGGGCGCCCTGGTGCCGACCATGTGGGTGGGGGCAGGGATCTCCCCTCAGCAGGGGAAAATGGCTGCTGACCGACCTCAGAGGGAGGACGACAATATGGCAGAGGTTGACTGTCTTCCCGCAGGGAAGCTTGCAAGCCTAGTTCAGGGGCTGAGGGCAGGGAGGAATCATCCCAGAGGGCAGAGAGCCCCCCTTTGGGCTTAGTAGGATCCTTCTTGTTGATCAAATGAGTGACTGAGGACCTCCAAAAATCAAGCCCTTCCTGATCAAATCATTCCCATTTTGTCTTTCCATCTGAGTTCTCAGAAAGCCCTTTTGATTTCTCCATTTGTTCCCAAGAGGTCTCTTTGGACACCTCAGGAGAGAAGCATGCCTTAAGGGCTGACAAAATAAGACAGACACCCCGGGGGGGGGGTTCTCCCCTAAATTGACTTCCCTTTTACATATTAGCTGTTCCATCCACTCCCACATGGAGCTATCTAAAAGATTACTAGTGGAAAGGTTACTAGCCAGGACCCAGGGAGTTGCCTGTGAGATACCCAGACCTTTTTAGCTTGGGTATCTCAAACCTCTAAGCCCTTGCTCTTAAGCAGATATCTGAAAGCTTCCAGAGCAGGGTCCTCTTTTCTATTAGCTTAGCCTATTTTTAGGTAAACTACAACCTGAAGACCTGCAGTTCCGCTCACCCAATTGGCCCAACTTGCCACTTATGGTTTTGGTTCCTTGCCCCATGTTGGGTGCCACAATGTGGGGGTCTCAGTCTGTCCCAAGGCAACAGGTCAAAGGGGCACCCCCACATTTACCTAGCTCCCATGGAAGTTGGGAAAGTTGGAGCAAACTGTCCATCTTTCCCCAGCCCTTGACACCACAGGACAACCACACATGCCAAAGAGAACAGTCAGAGCAGGCACCTGTTTATTTGCAGAACAAGCATTCAACTTACAGGGCCATTTGGCCAATCAGAGACAACACATAGACAACAGCCATCCATGTGGCAAGGCATATAAGCCCCCTGATTTCTGTCCATTCGTGGAACCAACAGTAAATGTAAACCAATCACGTAGTTCCTTCTTCCGTTGTGCCTTTCCCATTTACACACAATGGCTAGTCATTAGGGTGTAGCATAGAGCTAGCTCCCCACACACAGGGACATGATGAATTCTCACAGGGGACATGATAAGGTCTCAAAGGGGATATAACAAGCCCATATAACAAGGTCACAGGGACATGAGGAAACCTCACAGGGGACGTGAACAGCCCTCACAGGGACATGAGAAGCCCTCATAGGGGACATAGACAGCCATCCCAGTGATATGGGCAGGCCTCACAGGGGACAAGTGGAGCCCTCACAGGGAATGGGCAGCCCTCAAAGAGACATGAGGAGCCCTCATAGGGATATGGGGAGCTGTTACAGGGAAATGAGGAGCCCACACTGGAACGTGGAGAACCCTCAAAAAGACATGGCAAGCCTTCATAGGGACATGGGGAGCCTTCATAAGGGACATGGGGAGCCCTCAAAGAGACATGGGGAGCCCTCACAGGGGACATAGTGAGCCATCTAAGAAACGTGGGAATCCCTCACAGGGGACATGGGAAGCCATCAAAAAAAGGTGGGGAGCCCTCAGAGGGACATGAGGGGCCCTCACAAGGACATAGAGAGCCCTCAGAGGGACATGAAAAGCCCTGACAGGGGACGTGAGGAGTCCTCACAGGCACATGGGGAGCCCTCACAGGGACATGTGGAGCTCTAACAGGGACATGGGGAGCCCTCACAGAGGACATGCAGAGCCCTAAGAAAAGACCTGGTGAGCCCTATCAGGGTCATAAGAACTCCTCACAGAGACATGGTGAGCCCTCACAGGGAATAGGGGGAGCCTTAACAGGGAACAGGGGGAGCCTTAACAGGGAACAGGGGGAGCCCTCACAGGGACATGGGAAGCCCTCACAGGGACATGAGAAGCCCTCACAGGGGACATGTTGAGCCCTCACAGGAACATGAGGAATCCTCCCAGGGAACATGGGGAGCCCTCACTTGGGATCTAGGGAGCCCTCAGAAAGGACATGGGGAGCTCTTACATGGACATGAGGAGCCCTAACAGGGAAATGAGGAGCCCTCAAGCAGACATGGGGAGCCCTCACAGGCACCCTGCCTCTGCTGTTTTATCTTCTGGAATTCCACCTGTGCCTGAACATGCCCTGCCCACTCTGCTTCTGCTGTCTATTCTGGAATCCTGCCTGTGCCTGAACAAGCCCCGCCCATGCTGCCTCTGCTGTCTCATCTTCTGGAATTCTGCCTGTGCCTGTACTAGGCCCACCCATTCCTGGCTCTCCAATCTCATCTTGTTTTGGAATCCTGCCTGTGCCTGAACATGCCCAGCCTATCCTGCTTCTGCTGTCTCCCTTCTGGAATCCTGCCTGTGCTTGAACAATCCCTGACTATCCTGTCTCTGCTCTCTCATCTTCTTCTGAAATCCTGTCTTTGCCTGAACCAGCCCCGCCCATCCTGCCTCTGGTGTCTCATGTTCTTCTTGAATCCTGCCTGTTCCTGAAACAGCCCTGCCAATCCTACCTCTGCTGTCTCATCTGCTGGAATCCTGCCTGTGCCTGAACAAGCCCTTCCCACAATGCCTCTGCTGTCTCATCTTCTAAAATTCTGCCTGTGCCTGAACAAGTCCTTCCCACCCTGCCTCTGGTTTCTCATCTTCTGGAATCCTGCCTGTGCCTGAACCAGCCCCGCTGATCTTACCTATGTTTGTGTCTCATCTTCTGGATTCCTGCCTGTGCCTGAACAAGCCCCACATATCCTGTCTCTACTGTCGCATCATCTCATCCCACCTGTGCTTGAAAATGCCCTGCCCATCCTGCCTATGCTGTCTCATCTTCTTGAATCCCGCCTGTGCTTGAAAAAGCCCCACTGATCCTGCCTCTGATGTCTCATCTTCTGGAATCCTGCCTGTGACTGAACAATCCCCAAACATTCTGTCTCTACTATCCCAAGTTCTGGAATCCTGCTTTGCCTGATCAAGCCCTTCCCACCTTGCCTTTGTTGTCGCAACTTCTGTAATTTTGCCACTGCCTGAGCAAGCCTGACCCTTTCTGTCTCTGCTCTCTCATCTTCTGGAATCCTGCCTGTGCCTGAAAAAGCACCACCAATCCTGCCTCTGCTGTATTATCTTCAAAAATCTTGCCTGTGCCTGAACCCTCCCATCCTGCCTCTACTGTCTCATCATCTTCTGGAATTGTGCCTTTGCCTGAACCAGCCCCCCATCCAGCCTCTGCTGTCTCATCTTCTGTAATCCTGCTTGAGCCTGAACTGGCCCCGCCCATGCTACCTCTTCTGTCTCATCTTCTGGAAACTTGCTTGTGCCTGAACAAGCCCCCCAATTCTGCCTCAGTATTTTTTATCTGGAAACCCATGTTGCTTTGGGGGTCTTGAAACAAGATAGGAACTTTCCATAAGCAGTAAATGGGGTCAGCATAAATGGCCTAGTGAGCCTTCCAGTCTGAGAGAGGGCTTGGATTAGGATGTTTGTGGAGAAGAGAGATGTTTAGAAAACCTGCCAGAGGGCATCTCCTTCCTCATGCTATTGTGGTCTCAACTCCATGATGGTGGGCTTTCTGCCTTTTCAGTTCATGTCCAGTGCAGAGTAGGCAGGGCTGGAAGGGATTGGTAGTGGGTCTTGGAGGGTGGGCTTCAGTTGTCTAGCTCAGGATGTCTTGGTTTCTCCTCAGGTGATAAAGATACAGCTGGAGAAACTAGCCAAAGAAGCAAAAGAGGAATCCAAGGCGGGGGAGGCCCAAGAGAAGATGGTGTTTGATTTTCTAGCTTCTGGTTCTGTGCTTCTGTCTCAGTTTGATGTTGTCTTCTAAGATCACACTGTGACTACTTATGTTTGCAGTGTTTACTTCCACACCCAAGACCAGTGGCCTTGGAGGAACGGGTATCTCCAGTCTCCCCCTTCATAGGGGTGTGCAGATGGGAAGATTAGTACATAGCCTCTGCTGGTTTTCTTTGAATGTCCATCCTTTCATCCCTCTTATATTCTGGAGTTGCTTTGCCCAAAATGATGCAAAAGTGGTCTCCCAGCTGTCCCTACCATGATTGCATCATTCTCTATGGCAGAGCCAGTATCCTGGACATCAGGGACTGGGCAGAGTTGCAGTGGGTCTACATGTGGTGTGGCAGGGCTGAACACTCTCTGGGGGCCTGTCATGGAAGAACCCTGATAACACAGGGCTGGAGGAACATAGGGGACTCCTGCTCTTGGTGGAACATCCACTGAAATTTTGGGCAGCTCTTAAAACATTGCCTCCTGTTCTGGGATTTAGCTCAGTGGCAGAGTACTTGCCCAGCATGCAGGTTCAATACCCACCACTGCTTGAAAAAAATGAAAAAAAAATTATTTCAAAGAAAAGCCAGTCTCTGTTGTGTGCACCTATAATCCCATCTCCATGGCAGGATGAGATAAGACTTTGTAGCCAGCCTGGGCCACTTAGTAAGACTCCATCCCAAAATGAATACAAATGGCTGGGGATTGAGCTCAGTGGTGGGACACCCTTAACTCAATCCCCAGTACCAAATTGACAATGACAAAATGTTTCCCTTTGTGGTAAAGCAGCTTTGGGGATGTGAAGACTGGCTTCTGAGTGACCTGTGCTACTGCCACAGCATCTACTCTGGACTAAGTGCCTCAACATCTATCTTCTGCTTCTGTGCAGAAGTGACTGGGGTGAGCTGCAGCAGACCAGCCACACTGGTGGGCCCACTGCCATCATCCATCCTTTTGGCTAAACCCATGCTTCTGAGTGGGCTTGGGGCTTAGGCATCACAGTTTAAAGAACTCAAAATTGTGTGTGTGTATGTATGTGCCAGGATAGGACCCAGGACCTTTGCATACTATGCAAGGCTCCTCCACTGAGTATCACCCTGCCCTCACACTGATGATGAGTGCTCCTGAGGCTGAAGAGCCTCCCAGTCCATGATAGCAAACCACACTCTGGAAAGGGCACCATCAGTCAACTCCTAGCCAGAGTACAATCCCATGATTTATCCTGTAAACTTTTTCTCTTAAATCAGGCCCTTTGGCAAAAAAATATGGAGCATGCCTGAATCTATGCTCAGTATGCTGTCTGCAAGAAGAACAAAGGCTTGTACTTGCTCCATGTGGTGTCCTGTGTGGATGAAGTAACCTCCAAATTGAAGGAGAAAATAACTATTATATGGGTGATTTCTGGAATCCTGGTGCTACCTGTGCTGACCAAAGGAGGAAGAGGGTCTGATGTCTGGTCTGGGGCAGCTCAGCTTGTAGGGAACCTGCATGAGCTAGGGCTGAGACAGTGGGGAGTGCTCAGTAAACACAGCAAGGTGGGCTGGGATCCTCTGCACAGTACATGATGCAGGGCCCATGTGGCCTGACTCATCCCAGCTGGGCTGGGGAGTCACGTTATATCCTTTAGTTTTACAGCAAGGACCCTTTAAAGAGAGATTCAGCTTGCAGCCCCAACATGTCCTCACTGTCCCTTAAGTGGCCATGTGCCTGGTCTTGTACTTCAGAAAGAGAAATATTGGCTGGGTGCAGTTGTACACGCCTGTAGTCAAAACTACTTGAGAGGCTCAGGTAAGAGAATCACAAAGTTGAGGCCAGCCTCATTAAGACCCTGCCTCAAAATAAAGAGGGCTGGAGATGTCTCTCAATTCTAAAGCAGCTTGTGTTCAGTCTGAGACTAGAGTAAAAAGAGGAAGTGTCATGTGGTACTTGGCTGTCTCAGTTGTTTTTACAGCTTTTGTCTCAAGATGGTCATGGAATACTGAACCTGACAGAAACAATCATGGGCACTGCAGGGGGGCCCTCAGGCTGAGGGAGTGCATGACATGTGGACACAGCATTCCAGCTGGAACCTGCCCCTTTCCTATCTCACGTGTCCTTCTGTTGGTTTCCCAGTTTGGTAGCCTTGAGGAAGTAAGTGCAACTGCATGTGCCATGGCTCAGCTGCCCGTGATGCACTGGCGGCACACCTCTCACCTCCCCTCTGCCCCTCAACTTCTGATCTTCCACAGTTTCACCCATCAACTATGCTCCTTATATTCTCTCTCCTGCCATGGCAGGGTGGACTCAGCATTTATCCTGTTTCTATTGAGTTGGATAGAGGGTCTGCATCCTGGTGCTGAGTTTGTGCACACTGGTGTGGGAATATTGGTGACTCTGGGCCAACGAAGCTTGGCACACTTCCCTTTGTCCTCCACTGTGTGGAGTTGACAGGACTGGCCAGAGGATGTGCAGGGACCTCATGCTCCAGGGGCAGCATCCCTGCTGACTACCATCAGTCAGTGGGCATTGGGCCACCCTGTGCCAGGCAGCTCCTGGAGAAAATTTGGTGTGCATGTCAGGTGGAAGGCTCAACAGTGACTGAAGTCTTTTGGCTGGAACCACTCCCCAGTGCTGCCCCAAAACTTTGAGTCTGAGTCCTGTTGCCGACAGTCTCCCTCCCTGGGGTACCAGAGATCAACTTCACATTACATCCTTATGGCTTCATGGCACATGGACAATAAAGGGATTTATTCTACCAAGCCCATTGTTGGCATTAGGGAATGCCCACTTTTTCTGTTCCCTGCCTTCCTCTCCCTAAAGCAATCAGCACACTTTGAAAGTCATGGGCCTGGCTTGCCAATTTTATTTTTGCATCCATCAGAGGCTTTCTCATTCCTTCAGAGAGGTAAGACTTTTTTCTCAGTCAGTCATCCCCTCATGCTGAACAGAGAACATGCCATTTGTCTACTGGGACCCTATACCTTATGACTGGGGTTGCCGCAAAGATGTTTCCCCAACCCATCCTCGGGAAAGTCCGTTCCAGGACTGGCATGTTTGGAGGCATAAAGACTGCAGATGACACTTTGTGCTCTGTTGCTTCCTTTCTCTGGATCTTGCTCTTTACCACTGCCCTTCATTTCCACTCCTGTCAAGATTCTCTGAAGTTGGTAATTATGCAATCCATTCCCAAGGATACCATGCTGGGCTGTATCTCTGCCAATTTTTAAACCCACTATTTCTATGCCAGATTCAAACTAAAATGCCTTATTAAGTTCAGCACTAAGATCTGGCTAAAATACCATTTAGGAAGCCCACACATATGGCCTCAATATGGAACTTTTGAAAAAGAAATTCTACAGACTTTAAAATATTTGACACAGAAAAACAAGTCTCTGAAGATTTCCTATCTGAAAGTTTTCTTTCTTCCACACTCAAAATCCTCCTTACATCTCTGAGTTAAATATCAGCTCCTGGCCTCTGCAGTTTAGAGCCCAAACAAAGTCCCTAGGGTTCATACCCTGACCCTATCTCATAGTACTCCCATGGCTTATAGTTCCACTATACCTGCTGAGAGATCCCTAAAGCCCTGCTACAGATGCAGTCAGAATGGACACTGGGAAAATGCCTGCCCTTATCCACGACCCCCTCACTGAAATTCTCCCAGTTATGGCCAATGGGGATACTGGAATTTGGGATGTCCCCAGTGAATAATGCCCCTCTTCCAGCCACCTCCATCTGATCCTGTGAGCCTCAGTAGGAAGTGATTGGAATGAGAGAGCCTGAACTTTCACTCAGAACATGGACAAACATTAGAAATTGTCCATCAAAATGCAAAAGTTACCCCCCATAGCACCATCACTACACTGCCGTGTAGTCATCGACTACATCTTTATAATCCCCTTCTTCATTTACAGCCCCAAAATAGCAGATAAAACTCCTCCCTTACAGGTCCACCAACCTCAAGATGCCAGTATTAAAAATTATCATGCCCAAATAAAATTCATCATGTGAATCAAAGGTATTTGGATCCATTTTTTAGGTTTTAATTCATGAGCACTCATTATCTGTGCCAATTTTGATACCATGTACATGGTACACATACACACATATACATAGACACACAACATAATAGTAAAGGCCTGCAGACAATGTTAGATGTTTAAAAAAATCCATTGTTAAATAAAAATAGGACTGATCAGAAAATATTATCCTAGATGTGAAGGAGTAAGGTCATGAGCTCAAAAAACATATGGAAGTTAAGAAAAGCAAGAGTCTTAGGAAAAAATATGATGTGGCCAGTAAAATAAAAAAAAAAATGCACGGTGGTTGGCTTGGTAGCTCACAGACACCAAGCAGCCTATGAGAGCTTGTGGCCTTTTGGCTTTAAGCCTCTAGGTGTGAGTGGCGCAGATGTGAGCTAGAGATGCAGGGAACCCAGGCTGGCAGGCTCTGTGAACTGCCTGGTTTTTGCCCTCGGGTGCTGGGTCTCAGGTGGCACTGCCTCCCTGGAAGATGGTGCTACATTTCACTGGAGCTGAAACTGAGAGGATGAGTACTTGCAGGGCAAATAGCCAGCTGGGTTACAAACACTTGTTACATTTTGCTGCTTCATTGCTGCAAAAGACAGAAAACTTCTCTGACTTCAAGTTCTAGCCCTTTAGCTCTTTTCCTAACATCCTTGCAATGATCTAAAATAAGACTCAGTTTGCATTTGTCTCACTTCGTCAGTCTCAGTCAGGCAGACACACAAAAAGACAAAGACAGAAACCACAAGGCTGGCCAGACACAGAGCTCACCGAACGCTGTTCAGAAGCAAACACAAAAAAAGACTGTTGGATATAGGGCTGGATGCACAACTGCCACCATGGCCATCCTCTCCCACAGAAGTAGAGTGTAGGCTCTCTATCCTCACCTGTGGGGTTTAGAACATCTTCCAGATCCCCCTGACCAGTGGCACCCAGTGCGTCCACCTAGGCACATCTTAGGTCGGCAGAATTGTTTCCCGGGACGCAATGATTAAGAAGACACATACACAAAACAGACACAGAGTGCTTTCTGCCGGTGTTTGACCCTTTGGTTCGGGGGGTCCTGGGAGTCTGGAGGATCCCAGACAAGCCCCCAAATTTAATGGCCAGACTCACGAGACCACCAGAGACCACCAGGAGTCTGATCCTGATGCAATTACAAAAGGGGTCTTTTATTTCAAGCTCAAGTTGGGAACATGCACACCTTCACCAATCCAGCAGGTAGGGAGGTGTGGCCCTGAGTCTAGGGGAGCAGGGAATTTTATGGGTTACAATTGCCCACAGGGGAGTACAGACCTTGGTGTTACATGATTGGGTAAGGGAAAGTGCTTGCAGGGGGGCAACTAGAGGATTGGGTAAAGGAAAGCATGTACAAGGGGACAGTTACAGAATTTGGTAAGGGTGAGTGTGGTCAGTATGAGGTCAGGTGACTTAAAATAATAAGTTTGGCTATGGTGGGCCCACTGCTTAATTTCCTGAGGGGTTAGCCCAGATTGTGAAACAAATCACTGGCACTGAAGCAGTGTACTGTTATGTGTGTTTCAGGAACTGGGTGTGGGCTACTGGGTTGGGGACAAAGGCCCAGAATTGCAAAATGGCACAGGTCTTGTCCTCTCACTATGCTCCAGAAAAACCGAGTCCAAGAACTCATGGGTTAAACACCTCAAATCTAATTAGACTTTAGCCCTTAACTAAAAAGAAAAATTTTTGATTAATAGAACTTTTAGTCATGTCACATGGTGAAATAACCCCCTCACAAATTAATCTATACACGTTGCTATAGCTTTTGTAATTCTCTTTCTATTTTACTTTTATATAGCCTTTAATGAAGTGATCAGCTCAGCCACCACTGCCAGGGAACTTCTCAGAACATCCCTTCGCCTGCATGCTGCCTGATCTGGTCTCCCAAAGAGCCAACAACCACTTGTGATAACATGAGGACTTCCCACACCTCTTTGCCCCAGGCCTAAATTCCAGGGCTCTGAAATGAAAGTTCTTCCCCATGCCGCCCCCTCTCAGCTCCAAGAAGCCAAAGACTTGGTCGTGCAATTCATTCCTTCCTTTCAGAGTCTGGAATAATAGATATGGGAATTAGAAAATCAATATAGGCTGAGGAAAAGAATGGCCAAGAATTACCTCCAATTCCCCCAACACTGTTTTCTGGATGTTAGTCAGGCTGGGAGCTCCCAACTTCCCCAGTACTGTCTTTTTAATGCTAATCAGGCTGCCAGCCCTCCCTTTCCCAGCTCTGTCTCTCTCTCTCTCTTTTTTTTTTTGTACTGGGGATTGAACTGAGGGACACTAGACCACTGAGCCACACCCCCAGCCCTATTTTGTGTTTTATGTAGAGACAGGGTCTCACTGAGTTGCTTAGTGCCTCGCCATTGCTGAGGCTGGCTTTGAACTCACGATTCTCCTCTCTCAATATCCCTAAGTGTTGAATTAGCCTCCCTAAATGCTGGGATCTGTCTCTTTGATGTTGACAAAGGGGGCAGTTAACACCTCCCCTAAACAGATGCCTGCCTGAGGCAAAACCAGGAACTAAGGGGCTTATCACCACACTGAAGTGATAAACACATTGATGAAACAAACTCAAAATTTCTAAATACCCATGAATACTAAGAGCCTATATAAACCCAGCCCCTTCCCAACTCATTTTCCACCAGGAAAATCGGTCCACTACCTTTGCGGATGAATCGTGCTCCTGAATAAAGCCTAAAATGACTTGCATAGTTTGTGGCTGTGATGGTCTTCCATGATTACAATTTTGTCCTCTGCTGTGCAGAGTTGGCAGGACTGGCCAGAGGATGTGCAGGGACCTCATGCTCTAGGGGTGGCATCCCTGCTGCCTACCATCAGTCAGTAGGCATTGGGCCAGGCAGCTCCTGGAGGCCTCACCATTGACAGACAGCTGCTACATGAAGGTACTTATGGACCTTTCTACAGCACCACTGACACTTTGCTGGGCATATACAGAAGATAACCCTCCTCTGTGTTTCAGGACTGGGGTCTTAGCCATACTGCCAGCTGGCTGAGCCCTGCTGGGGCCTCTTGCCCTTGGTTCCCTCAGTTCATAGGTATGCCTATCCATGGGAAAGAACCTTAATCCAGGTGTACCTGGACTTGGAGGGATCCTCATGCTTGCTTTGCAGCTGCCTCTGGAGGTGCCTTGGGCCACCTGGGATGAGCTCTGTCTCAGGGCACCCACCAGAGTCTGTGGCACACCAAGGCACATGGCCTCTGTCCCAGGGCCTTTGCCAATGCCTTGCACACCTTAGTGGATTGCCAGTTTGTCATTCACTGTAGATTAGTGGGCACTGCCCTGGCTTCTGTCTGTTCTGGACCTGGAGCCTTGGTATCCATAGAGTGGGTGGTAATTGTGGAAGGAGTAGTGTTGGTGGTTCTGAATGGGGGTAGTCAAGGCACTATCTGGTCATGGACCCATGCCTGTCTCTGCTTGCAGGCCCCTGGCATGTTTCCTGGGGCCACATTGCTGCCAGAGTAGGCCCATGAACCCCTCAGCATGCATGTCCAGTTCTTGTCTGTGTCATATTGACAGTGAAAGCCTGGCTGTCATGTAAACCTCTTGGCC
>PVHX01027554.1:0-19257 GCA_004024805.1 Geosciurus inauris | reverse complement strand
GGAAACTGTTCAATTGTTCTCTCCCTCTTGGTCTTTCCACAAATAACCCAAAATGCAATAATGTACTGCATTATACAAGTGAGAATGTTCCTAACATCTGCTTATCCATAAGTTTCCCTTTTATGGCTAAGTCTGGGACAGAGGCATTTTTACTAATGCACCATGGTAAGGAGATCTGATTCCCCGTCTGAGCCCCAAATTAAACCAGGAGTTGAAATCCATTTTTGTCTCCTCTCCTATCTGTGATAGTTTCCACTTATATATTCCTACTTTTTTTTCACCTACTTTCTTCTAGTATCCCTGAGGTTAGCTTTTAAATATAAGTCCTTTCTCAATGTTTTGGGGATGTTCCATGTATAAAACAGATCTAATATGGTGGTTTTACATGAAAGAGATATGAAATAACCAAAAAGTCCTTTTGGAAATATTGATATTTGCATAAATAACAATTACAGAAAAGTATTCAGTCTAATAGAAAGTTTAGCAATAAGAATTTTTTTAAATTTATGTGAACATAGTATTTATCTTATAAAATTATTTTGAAGTTTAAATGACATAACCTTAAAAAAATCCCCATATTTAAAATAAGGCATAAAAATAGTTACTCTATCCATAAGTATTTTAACAGTTACATCACTAGTGTGAAAACTAAGCCCCATAAATTGGTACTTTAAGCAAGATACAACAGGTACCACATGGATAATGGTAGCTCCCTTAAGGAAACTCTTGCTATTTTAACAAACATTTTTGTCATTTACAAAATTAAATAGTAAACATCACTAAACTCTTCAACATGTGCTCTCATTTTTAACATCAAGACATTTCATTCTTGAAGTTCTTGTCTAAATTGCACTTTGCAATTCTTTGGGAGCCAAATTGGAGAACTGTCAATTGGATTATCATTTGTTCTCTGGAAATATCTTTTACTTTTCATTAAATCACTCAGTCAGCTACCATTATGCATGGTAGTTACATCTCTAAATGAGAGGGAGTTATCTTATTCTATTAATCAAATATATCTTGTTTTATTCAAATTTATTATCACTGAAATAGTTGAACTTTAAAAAAAGACTATCAAAACTTTCCCAATTTCAAAAGTAACTCAAAGACCAGATTAAAAATTTAGAAAACGTATGTATGTATAAAATAAATTTAAAAATTTACTTTTATCATGATACCATGATAACACGTTATAATAATTTCATGCATTTATTCCTGGGCATATTTTAATGTACATTTAAATAAAATTCCTTGTATGCAATTTCAATTGTCATAGGAATTCAAAATGGTACAAGTATAATTTTGTTAAAAATAAGTATGCTTTTGAGCATAATAGTCCCTACACTGTCAACAGTAACAGTCTCATATGCTATAGAAAAAAACTGTAAACTATAAAAATTTGGGGAGCATTTTTAACATTTAAATTTGAATCTGTATCTGTTGATTTCTAAGAAGAAACTATTTAGATAAGTAATAAAATACATATAAATGGAGAAATGTGCCAGTGCAAATGATTAGAAAAGCAGTTAGTACATCGTAATAGGTAAAAGTATCAGCCTTGGAGCTGAGCTACAGATGAGAGATCCAATTCTTACTTCCTGAATCATTATAGCCAACTCATATGGCTTCTCTGAACCCCAATTTCTCCCTAGAGAAATATAGTTAATAATAATATCTAACCAAATGGAATTTAATACGGCTTGTGAGTTGGTATATGCATATATTCAATAAATGTTATCCATTAATATTATTATTATTGCATTTATGTTTAAATGTTGTAGCATGAGTTGTTTATTCAAAATATATAAATCAGTTGATTTTTCTGACTGACTAAAATTCCAATTTGCAGGAAAGTTTGAAATGTGAAAAAGTAGAACGTAAAGACCAAACAAACAAAAAATATTTCATTAGCCATGATAGTTTTATCCTTAGCTTTGTTTCATTTGGAGTTTTCATATTTTCAGAGGAATCAAGACAGTTATAATTCCATATAATATGGCATTCTTCATTATATTTTATATGAAATTGAAAGTCAAAACTGTCAAATATTATATGCCCAGAAATTATTTGTATGTTACAAAATGTGCATTTGTTTTCAGATAAAAATAAATATTTAAGTTTATGGAAACCTATAAATATGTTGATTTCAGTATACAGTATTTTTTGGTTTATTTGCTATATATTATAAACAGTTTGACAAAATATTTTTGTTTCTTTTATTGACTTTCAAAATTAGAAACATCAGCAATCATCTTGTCAACTTCCTTTTGGCAAGTAAAACAGTTATTTCACTTATTTTCTGTTTACAGTTTTAATGGCAGCTACCTTAAAACCATTTTGAAAGGAATATGAATAAGAATGTTCTCTTAGCAGTTTATAGAATCACTTTGACCACCACACTGCTGAAAGTATAATAACACTTATTTTGGGTCTGCTGAACAATTCAATGGATTCATGAATATAAATCAGTTATTTAGTGCTTGCTTAGCAGGTAGTAAGTTCACAGATAGCTGTTTATAGGTTTGCAAGTCCATATCTTATTACATTTTTTCAGATAATCTCACCTCTATTTACATAAACACAGTTCTAGTTTCAAAATTTAGTCATTTATTTTGTTGTACATGACCTAATCACACGCTTATGAAGGGAAACTCTTTTCGACTGCTTCAAATATGGGTTTGTTTTCTTCCATGATACGAAATACAATTGGAATGATTTATTGTGGTCAGCATTATAACTGCAATCAGTGACTCAGGTTTGTCCAATCAACAAAATACAACGATCTTCCTCTTATTACTAATGGATATGCAGATCCCTTTGCTGAGTATAGCATATTTTCAGTGGACTGTGTTATTGTTTCATCTATTTCTCTTTGTTACTTGTTTTCTACTTTCATCTATTTCCTGGCTTCAGTTACATCTTAGTTTATTATCTGTGGGCATTACATTTTTAAAAACATACTTTTTTAGCAGAAACATTGGATAAAAGGAACAAAATGCAAGGAGATACAAATCCACCTAATGAGGAATGTTTCCATTTTTTATCCTTTATACAAATGACTTCTTTTCCCAGTAAACCGAAAGGCCTAAGTACTTGTTAGCAAACAAACTACACCTTTTATTTGGGCATATATACCATCACTTATTAACCTTTATAAGTTTATCAATCCCTTTGAGAAAAAAATAACCATGTATTCATCTAATTTCAACGTCAAAATAAAATTAATATCCTCAGTGGAAACAAATCAAGACAGTGGATCAAAATATATTTGTTTTATGAAAACTTTTTATTTGTTTATACTTTTACATTATTGAAAATGAGTGCAAGGTCTGTCTGATTTTTATAGTGGTCCCTAAATAGAGTTTCATAAACTCAGCAGAAAATATCTGATATTACTCTTACAAGACCATTAAGTTACAGATGTCCAGTAAATTTATGTGAAACTCAATACTAAGGAATATGGAGAAGAGAATCCAGGGTGAAGCAGAAGTCCATAACTGGAAGTAAAATCGACGTCATCAAATATGTTTGTTAAATTTAAGGTCAGTGTATCATGGCATGATCACAGATTTCAAAATGTATTCTTACTGTTTACAAAAGGAATTTAAAAGTGTTTTGAAGTTCCAATCATGTAACTACATCAGTAGTCTCCTGCCCCTATAGGCTCCTATAGGTTTTGTAAACACACAGACCTATTCCTTGATTGCCCTTTCATAAATTAGAATTCAAGATTAATTTCTTAATCAACATTTCATAAGACACTATCAGTACCCACCCTTTAAAGTATAGCTAAGGTGAAGCATCTATGATGATTCTTTACCTGCACTCAACATGTAGATAAACATTGCATTTTTTCTTTTTTTAAAAAAATATTTTATTTGTGGAACTCAAAAGGTAATCGTGTATTACTGGTTTGTGTGATTGGTACTTGTATCTGTATATGGATGGATCCTACTACTAAAGTCTAAGAAGAACAAACACAAGAAATATTTATCCTCACTCACAGTACAGAATTTAGTCTCCTAAATAAGTTAGATGTCCAGTAAATTTTTTACATTGAACAGATTTTAACTTCACCATCAAACTAAGCTAACAAATTTTTAAAAATCTGTACTTTGAATATTGTAGTTGAAGGAAACATATTTCTGCTCACATTTCAGAAGGATAATTATGTTGTATTCATTTTCTATCCCCACAGGCAAATTACACTAATGGAATAGTTTAGTGCCTCTGCTGTTCTCTTAGTCTTTATAAATCTTCATCAATTTTAGGATTTATAAACCAGGTCTTCATATTAGCCTATGATTTCAATAATATTATGACAAATTTAAAAAATGAAACAATAAAATGTAAAAGTTTTCAAAATTCATGTGAAATGGAATACTTTAAGAAAGAAAAACAAGACAACAATCCCTTACCAAATAGGAAGTAATACATGTTATCAAAGAAGAAAGGAAATTGGGAGTCAGAAGGTCTGGATTTTAGAAAATTGTAATAATTTTAGAATGCATTTAAGAGTTTTAGATAATATATACTTAGCTGTCAAATGAATAGTTTAAATTGTTATTGCCTACACTATTCAAGGTCTCAATTATGAAAGACTATAGAATATAAGATGAGTAGCCTTCTTTTGACAATGCCTAACTCCAGAAAGAAAGGAATAATAGTTGACTTTTCTTTAGTGGAGTGATATGAATACAAATACATATTTGTATTCAACAAAAATGAATTAGCTTATATAAATTAGAAATACAGTGCTCCAACAAAAGAAAGCTAATAGCAGTTAGATGATATAGAGATATGTCTTAGGGGATGATTCCTCCATCTGTATTCTCTACTTTTCTGTAACAGCGTGTCAATGTTGAATTTTAAAGGATATAGTAAAAATAAGGATCAAAGGAGTTAATTAGCAAAACCCTAGCTTTCAAACCACACATTTACTCAGTTAAGTGTTTATATTTTTGAAAATCAAAATAATGAAAGAAAGCATTTTTCTCCCCTAGTATTTAAAGTTAAAATTTAGAATTCTGTGAACTTGGATTTATACATAATAAGTATGTCATCATAGGACAACTAAGATAAACCTTTCATTAAGGTAGCTACAGGCCAAATCTTTATGCTCAATAAATAAATGCCATCTTTATAAAGGAAATGATAGCTATATCACAGGTATATTTTAATGATCAATGATGTAAAGTAGTTTTTCCCTGTACCTATTATGCAGAAATTCTTCAATAATGACTCATTTCTTCAGAAGTGTTACCTGAATTATCTTCAAACACACAAGACATTTTATACAAAGAATAATCATGAAGCATAAATTAATATTTGATTCAGAATTTAATATTAGAGAATATAAAACATCAGATTTCTAGTGAAAGTTAACATACATATTTTAATTCTTTATTTACTGCCTTCCTCATTTATTGTTTATTATTAATAACTCCAAACTAAATTTTCCTTTTGATGACAAATTTTAAAAGCTTTCTTTTAGTGAAATTGCCATTTAATTTTCTTACTGAAGTGAGAGCTTCTTAAGGAACTATTTTTGCATTACTTTCCTTGTTATACCAATGGATCTAGAGGCAAGACTGACACCGAGAATCAAAAATGGTTGCTGAAAAGATGGGAAAAAAAATAACTGAGAGCAGTTTATTTTTATTTTTTACTGTCTAAAGTATACACATTTATAGCAAACTTGTATTGATCCCAAAATTTAGAGTCAAAATACCTCTGGTTAGACAGTTTCTATAAAATAAAATTAAAAGGGCATTATATACTAATATAACTTGTGAGTAAATTAGTCAGTGGTTTATATTCTTTCATAAAATGCTAGGTCAGATGCATCCCCAAGAAGGGACATAGGAAAGGCTCAGGGAAAAAAAAAGTATGTTATCCTCATAGGTCCTTGAGAGAGGAAGCCCCTTGTGCCATGCAGTGATACATGGGAAAGACACCAGCATGGTCATCAGGCAGGAGACAGTAATGAAGGGATGTTTAGGCCACTACATTATTGGGATTTCTGCAGAAAGGCAAGGTAGGGTAGGGTGAACACTTTAAGACTGGCTGAATTTGAAATTTTTTGGTGGGTTTTGAGCTATGAGATTGACATTTATTTGTAAGGCACTGGACCCTGAAATGATGAGACAAAGGAATATTGCCTCTTGGGGTGTGTAGGCCAAGGAGGTATAGCTCTCAATTCATTAGTTTGCTATCAGAAACAAGCTCCAAAATGGTCCTTGCTTAACTTTTAAGTCTACAGAAGAGCAGTCTCACCCTACCAAAAAACATTTTTTTAAGATGTCAAAATATAATATGCAATCTGTTTTAAGATGTTTGCAATTATGTCAGCAATACTTTTGGGGGTTTGGTTTATCTGTTGACGTGTCCTAATATTTGCTTTCTAACTTACATGAGTAATTACAGATAATTCATTAGCACAATTATAATTTGAAGATATTAGGGTGTGATATTCTGAGGATATATATTAATAATAGTTTTAATGCAAAATATTCTATTTAGTTTATAATGGTATGTATGGATATAAATAGATGATAGTTAAATAGATATAGAGAGGTTTAAATTCTTTTCTTGTCTTCTAATAATAACATATTCAAACAGCTTAGTATTTGGTAACAGTTTGTTCTCTATCTTCAATTTAAAAACAATTTGGTTTTGGTTTGTAATTTTCTCTAAATTTAATATTATTATGAATAATTGAGAGGTTAAAAAGTATCAATGTAAGATAATGTAAAATCCTATAGAGTGTCTTAATTTCTTTGGAACCAATATTTTTACTGTTATTTTTGAAGATTTCAACTAATGGGAACACAATTCAGCTTTATTTGTTAAATAATGATATGGTACACTTAATACAGTTAATATAATATTAGGGATGAGTACTGTACCTTTCAGAATAAGTAGAGCATTTAGGTCTTATTTGTTAATAACAAGAAAATTAGCCCAGTGATAACATTTAGCAAATTAAGATATTCCTTATTTATTAAAATAATGTTAAAAGTAATATGATATAGTTCACACTACAAGAAGATTTAAAAAAAAATAAAACATATCCTCTCCACCCAATTTTCCTTTCTCTCTCAGGTATTCTTTTTAAGAACATCCGGGAACTTTGAATGGTTTGTAATATCATGTATGTCTGCAAAGATTGTAGAATTTTTAGAAAGAAATTCATACTCTTTTTAGATCTTCATAGTTCATGTGATTGGAATTCATTTTACCTACATTTGATGCCTTCTTTACACATAAAAGTTTGATAAATTAATACATAAATAAATATCTTTAGTGAATATGTAATTACATCAGGGTATCTATTCAATAGAAAAAATCAAAATCAAAGAAATAAAATTGAAATTCCTTATTTACAAATGCCTTTAAGAACTCCACAAACCAGGATGTTTTAAGTAAAATTTCAACTTGAAAATGTCCTTGATTTTCTGAGACAACGTAACTTGATCTCTGACCAAGATGAAGGATTATTTTGCTAAAGGGATGAAAAATACACCAGAAATATTTAATAACAACATTTTACAGAAAGAAATTAATAATTTTATTCAGTCTGAAGATTAAAGTTTTGTTTTGGCCTTTTACAAAGTCTTTGTAAAAGATGCATAGTATTTTAAGTGATTGTTTTATATACATATATTATGTATGCCCAATTCTTAGACATTGGGATTTTCTTTTATATTTAAATGCATTTAGACACAAAAGCATATGATAAAGTGCATAAAGCATGAAATGATTTTCTATATTTAGGATGTTGGGAGCATTCCATTGTTCAATAAAATACAAAGCCTTTTCTCTCAGAGATAATATAATAGTTCTCTCTCACTCAGGTATGACCTGACTTCTGCAACTAATATCAGAAGTAAAAGAAAATCAATATACTTAGCATTTAATTTGCTAGCAGTTACTTTTTCAGTAACCTGTATACTCCTCCTGATCCTCTTTCTGTTCCCTCTTATCTTCCTTTTCACTGTTCTCCTCTTCCTACCCCTCCGACTTTTCCTTTTGTTCTTCTTCAACTTAATATAGATGTAATTTACATAACAATTAATTACACAAATTGTGATATTATTGTTATTATTATTTTGGTACTGGGTATTTAAACCCAGGGGTGCTTTAGCATTGAGCTACCTCCCTAGTTCCTTTTATTTTTAAATTTTGAGACAGAGCCTCCTAAATTGCTGAAGCTGGCCTCTAACTTGCAATCCCCCTGCTTCATTCTACCAATTCACTGGGATTATAGTTATATACTACCCCACTGGGTACACATTGTAATATTTTCTAGTGCAGTATAAGGCATTTTACCAAATATATTTACAAAAAGTTATCCTATAAACTTTTGATGCCATATCAAAAACTTTGGCCCAGTAGATTATATTTGTGTACTTGACAACTTCATAAGAATAAAATTTTATACATTATACCATTCTGTGACATCTTTTTTCACTTATATAAGGGCTTTGAGTTTCATCCGTGAATTAGTGTGATCATTTTTATTGCTGATTAGTATTTCATTATACTGATATAACATACTTTGTTAATCCATCTACTTGGTGAACATTTGGGTTGTTTGAGTATTTGTTTTGAAAAAGCTATTATGAAGTTTGTTTTTATTTTTTATTGAAACATGATACTTGTACATTTATGAGTGATAATATAATATTTTGATTCATGTATTCATTGGGTAGTGATCAACTCAGGGTAATCTGCATGTCCATCACCTTATTGTTAATTATATTGACCCTAATGTGTCATAGAACACCAGGAATTATTTCTTCTACCAAACAATAACATTGTACCTGCTAATAGATGTCTATCTTCCTCCTCCCTCCCCTGCTATGCTCTTGAGTCTCTGGAAACACTCAACTTCTATAAGATCAACAGTTTTAGATTCCATTTGTGAATGAGATTATGCAATTTTTGTCTTTTTGTGCCTGGCTTATTTCAATGAACAGAAAGAACTACCATTTGATCCAACAATCCCACTGCTAGTTCTATACCCAAAGGAAACATAATCTGCATGTCAAAAAGACCCTACCCTCTCATGCTTGTTGCAATACCTATCACAATAGCCAGGATATGGAACCAGCTTGAATATCCATCAACAAATGCTGAAAACTTTTGAGTGGATCAGCAGCTGCAAAGCTCTGTTATAAAATGTTGGCATATTTGACATTTGTTAGTTATAAAACAGTGTTCCAATTTCTCCTCATCCTCACTTACACTTGATGGTGCCACCCATATAAGATTTTATCATTCTAGTGGTTCTATAATATATCAAAAAGTAGCATTGTATTTTGAGTGTATTTTGCTTGATAATTTATGACATTATATGTATATATGTATATATGTGTGTGTGTGTGTGTGTGTGTGTGTGTGTGTATATATATATATATATATATATTTCCTCTGACTTATGTATATTCTTCTTGAAGCATTTATTTTAAACTACATTGACTATTTTTATTTGGTTAGTTTGTCTATCTTCTCATTATTGATTATTATAATCACAAACATATTAGTGTTGAAATTACAACTATAATAGTTCATTTGTCTACTTAATTCAGTTCTGTTAGAATTTGTTTCAAGTATTTGAAGAAGTCAGAAGAATTACTGAAAATTGTTATATATTTTGAAAAAATGTGACATCTCCATCATTATAAAATGCTTCTCATTGTGGAGTGGTTGTGTACTTTGAAAAGTTCCCTTCAAGTCCTGACTCCTAGTACCTCAGAAGGTGACTTTACTTGAAAATAGTCTTTACAGACAGAATCCACTAAAATGAGATCCTCAAGGCAAGCCCTAATCCAATAAGATTGATGCTGTTATAAAAAGGGGGAAATTTGGGCACACAGAGAGACATAAACAGAAGGCAGGCAACATGGAAGCACAGGACATATGCCATCTGAAGACTGGAACTACACTGTCATGAGCCAAGGTATGTCGAAATGGCCAGCAATCCATCACAAGATCAGGGAAAGGCATAGAACAGATGCTTCCTTCTGGTCTTAAAAAGAGTCAGCTCTGCCAACATCCAGATTTTAGAGTTCTTGCTTTGGGAATTGTGAAACAATGCATTTCTGATGTTCAAGCCAATTAGTCTGTGTTAAGGTACACAACTGGTAATAATTTTTTTGAGGCAGCATTACGACATAAGATCTCTATTATTTCTGAAAACATCCCTTGCCCTTAATCCTTTTTTAAAATATTAATACAGATATCTATCTTTTTTAAGATTGTTGTTACATATTATATCTTTATTCATGTTTTTACTTTAAATATATCTGTTTCTTTATAGTTAAAGCAATTTATATGGACAATATATAGATGTATTCTACTTGTTTAAGTGAACTGATCATCTCTGCCTTTGAAATTACTTACATTTAATGCAATCATTGATATGATTTAATCTAAATATACAATCTTATTATTTTTTTCTATTTTTCCCATCTGGTCTTTTCTTACTTTTGTTTTCCTACAGTATTTTAGGTGAGTTTTATTTATATTCTCTTTATTTCCATAGATTGGTTATTAGCTCTCTTTATCCCTGATTTCTCTCAATTTTGACTAGGATCAAGTATATTCATATTTTGTTTATAACACTTTATTTTAAAATGATTCTTATAGTGTTCTGTATACATTGAGATAAATGCAAAATGTATTATAACCGTGATACCCTTTGTTCTTTCTGAATTTATTTTAGTCTTTTAAATGTGAATGTTTACTGAATACATTTAGTGCTACTATTATACAGAGTATTTCAGTAGCAATGATTTCATATATACATATATGTTCAATTATAAATTCAGATGTATGTAGAAAGAGTAAATGGAAAGTAGAAATATGTCTAAAAGAAGAGAAATAAGGTTTTAACTTCTGTGATGGTTCACCCAATCACCCATGTGTACGTTCTTAGAGGCATGCTATTCACTCATTCCCTTAAAGAAGATAATGTGATAAAGATAGTTGTTTTTACCTAAATACATATTGCTTTACCAGGAAAAGCATATTGAATCTAATCAAGAATATGTAAAAGAATCATTGCTAGAAACACCATAATTTCAAATGAAAACTACCAGAATGGCTCAAAATAATTACAATAAATTTAACAAAAATGTTAACTTTAACAAAATCAAATGTAAGCCACATAAAATACATAAGAGGTGAACAACTAAAATCTGATAGCAAAATTCATATTAATAATGTGATTAAAAATAATAATTTTTGTAGTTGATATTTTAAAAAATAAAAAATGTTATTTTTAGCCAAAATCAGAAAGAATGATGAGCAGGATAAATGTAAGTTTTTTTGTAGAGTAACTATTTGGAGGCTTCATTGTTTTTTATTTTATGCTATGAATATTTTATTCAATACTTTATATTTGCTTCCCATATACAAGGATGTCTAGAATTATAGTTGCAGAGTACAACCAATCAAAAATGGATGCGTTTTGTTATTTTTGTGTGTGAAAATATGTAACTTTTATTGTTTCAAGAGTAATTATATGCCTGCCTGCTAACCACCAAAAAGAAAAAATCAGAATAAATTAAATCTTAACTTTTTGTGACTAAATATGTATAATGGTAAACCTCTTCAGGAGGTTCTTTCCTTTGTTTTTTGTTTGTTTGTTTGTTTGTTTTGTTTTTGTTTTTTGGGTACCAGATTCCAAACAGGCATCATTTTCAAATCCTTCCATTATAAGTACCAGAAATTCCACTTTGTGAAAAAGAGTTTCTTTTAACAGATTGACTGAACATTCCTCATATTTCCATGCTTTGATAAAACTCTTCCCACCTATGAAATAACAATATCCACTGCAATTATCTTATATAATTTATAATATTTTTACTAATCAGTTCTACCCTTGATAGTAACTATGTCACTATTTCATCAATTGCTCTTAGTTCATCTGCTTACTTCAATCTCTACCATCCCTCATTGTTATATTTTATAAGCATTCCAAACTTACTTTTTCATTCATTAACATCTGACTCTTGATTTCTTTTTTTGATGCAATTTTTATCTTCCTTTCAGGGGAAGTCAACCTTTATGTTAACCAACAATATAACAATCTGAACTCTCAGACCTCTAATAAAAGGTGATGTGATTCAAATATCCTCTTTTCTACTTTTTATCAGCTATTACTGTCATAGCTGTGCCCAGAAATTTGTCACTAATGAGAAACATTCAGGCTGATATCTCTCAATAAGATGTCTCACTCTCTGAGAAAAACATTTAATTTATTCTGCTTCTGTGTTTTTCCACTCCCATGATAACTCTACTTTGCAAAGTATATACTTTCCCTGCCATTAAGTGCCTCTGAACTCATTCAGTTTAGGATCCTTGGTCAATCTGAATGCATCCTCTTGAGAATCTACTAAATGTCTTTGGCCCTTTATCCCATTAGTATCCCTACAAGGCAAAAAATCCCAACTTCTCAACTCTACTAAACGTTTTTTTCCTTTCCTTATCTTTTTCTTTGACTTTTTGTACTAGGGACTGAACACAGGGGGCACTTTATCACTGAAATGCATCCCCAATACTTGTTAACTTTTTATTTTGAGACAGGATATACATTGCTCAAACTGTCCTTGAACATGTGATTCTTCTGCCTCAGCCTTCCCAAGTCACTGTGATTACAGGCGTTTACCATTATACCCAGCTTATTAATAGATTAATTATTACACTCATGTAGCTTTTTTAATTCCTTAAAATTTAGATTGTTTTCATTGAAGTCAATAAAATTTAGAAAAATTTAGAAAAGTTGTCATTTTAATTTTCTTCTTTTTCCATGTACAAATGACTGAGTTTAAAAATTTTCTTAAATAATTTCATAACAAAATTTTTCAATAAAATGCCTTATCAATTTACAGTATGATTTTTTCAAATGTATTAAAATATTATGTCTTAAAGTAAAATTTAAATATAATCTGTTATAGAAAAGTGCAGGATATTTAGGATGAAAGACAATATGCATTACTGGTGCACTGATCTAACAATTCATTTTAAGTCAGTGGAATGTTGATACCTGATTGTCATAAAATAGCATTGACCCTGCTCAATTATGGGCCATAAGATTCTTCCATATTCAGAACCATTCCTGCCCAGTCACTCATTTTGTCCTGGTTTTTCACCCTGTAGTTAACTATGAAATTGTAATTATTGACTGAGGCTCATTTTTTATATATTTGCCATGAATACTAAGAATCTTACCTCTAAGAAAATTCTTATGCCCAAATCTACATTGTTTTTCAAATCAGAAGCAGCAGATCCCTGTCTTTATTGCTCGATCATTTTGAATTTATATTATTTATACAGAGACCTCAACCGAACCACTTTTTGCCTGTTTATAAACTTTCTTTCTCCAGTATACTTTCTGTTCTTTGATTTATGGATAAAATCAACATTAATAGGACCATTACAATAATTATAATGCCTCTGGATGAATTCAAAATCTAAGTACTTCCTAAAGTTCTTCTGACAAGACTTGAAATTCTAATAGTTCATTTATTTTTCTTATATACCCATATTTAGTAGATACGTCTCAGCCTCTTGGTCATGCAATATAGTCATGAATGGATGTGGGCATATATCTTGCAAATATTATACAGGTTGGGCACATATAAAATCTTTATGTAGCGATCCATTCTATTTTGAATATCTGCTAGCTGTCAGTACACATGGTGGTCTACATCTGATTGGACTTTAAGTGTGAAATATCTAAACTTCTCTAATGTTAAGCTATTACGATTTCAAGGTTTAATCTCTTACTGCCCTTAGCATTATCTTAACTAATCATCTACCATGAGTTAAGTTTCTTCTATTGTATTTCCCTTTGCCTGAGTTCATATTCTGTTTTCTTTAGAGATGACATTTGGTATGCTGCTAGACACCTTTCACATATGTGCTGTCTTTGTATCCTACTTAGTCCTAATTCATTCTCTCTTAGCCAGCAAAAGGCTAAGTTATTCAAACACTTTGAAACTGAATCTACTTGAGATGTGATGTGATATAATTTATCACATCACAAAATTTTGGATTGATATTCAAGCATTGAATGAAGCAGATGAATTTCATTTATGATTCTTAATGATTAAGATATTTTTAGTGGTAATTATGTGCTTGTCATTGTTTTAAAAATTTTAGTTGCATATTTATTTAATCCTTAGTGTATTAAATACAAATACAAATTCCTTTGAAGTACATAAATGATGTCAAATATTTCAAAGTAAAACTGTCAGACTTCTGAATCTTCAGCACATTGAAAAAGAGTTGAAGCCTCTTACATTTGAATTCCATATGCAAAGCAGTCTCCAAAAGTGTCATAATAACATGGATCCCAAAAGACCTTTAAAAAGTAAGTGAACGGGCTCCTGAGTATCCTCCCATTCTCCTATATCATTCTCCTACATCCTATATCTCTTATATAGTAGAATATTATTTTATTTTGCCATTTTCACTGTAAGACACACACACACACACACACACTCTTATATTTTCCAGAGTGTTAAATTTTCAGAAATACATTAAAACTAATGAAGAAATATATCCAAATTAATAAATATGAATGGATTAAATGTCAAAAGTACCTGATGATCAACAAACTTGATAAATATTGAATTGAAAAACATGACTTATAGTCAATGATCTTTTTTATTAAAATGTATTTACCAGTTATAATGTATATATGTGCTTTTGTAACTAATTATCTTATAACTGTAGTGATTTTATGTATGTTTGGAAGTTCACATAAAATTCATGATGTGTTTGAATAGCACATATATATTGTTATTCACATTAATTTTATATGACATAAAAATAGAACTGTGAAGAAAATTGAGAACTGGGAAACAATATTCTTCATTACAGAAGCAACAATTGCAGTACATCGCCAGATAACCTAATTTTTCACAGTTTTTTTTTTCTATCTAAAAACTTTATTATGATTGTTTCTCATATATTCCTCATTCGCTCAATTTTGGGGTTTGCATAAATTTGCTAGACATTCCATTTCCAATCCTGCAGTGAAAGAGAACTATATTAACTCACAACAATCAAATCCCACAGCCAATATGGTTGTACAAGGCACTTGAAAATAACTGTCATTCTGTAGTAAAGAAATATATTTTAGTACTTTGAAACACAGCTGCTATTTGACTTGGAAAATTTAGTTGTCAAATTTAAATCACAAGACTTTAGACTTATAACTAATATGATCAGATATTTAATGTGGAATAATTTTCACACACTGGAAGGCTATTATTATAAATCAAGGTATTCATTTTAAATAATACCAAACAAATGTGATCCATGTACTAAAGAAAAATGAAACACCAGAAAGTGTTTTTGGTATGCTTAAGGACACTTTAAGTAATTTTAAGTTAATTATAATCGTTTTTAATACAATAATCAGATATTTTGTACATAAAACCACAAACTCATAAGGTTAAATAAACCTGAGAAAGAATGGGAAAAATAGCAAGGGACAAGAAAACAAAAGGCAGACCTCTTGGAGTGCCGTCATCAACAGTGGTTCCTTTGTGAACTCTAGATTGCATGTGATGGAGAGGTATTCATGCAACAACAAAAACTAAATCAGAAATGCTTTTGCATAGTGCTATTTTCATTCAATATTCTGAACTTTCTGCTTATCTGTAACAATTTATTGACTGTCTTTATAAGGCAAGGTAAATTCCAAATATGAAGGTATATGTATTCCTATACACATATGCTATTAAATATAATTGTATTATGCAATGTGGTAAAAGAAGAAATGTCTTTGGTTACAACCTTGTACTTCGGAAGGAAGCAGAAAGCATCATAATACATAGATCCCACAACCACATGAACTATCTTAAAACTTGTCCAAAGGAAAATAGAATATGTGTATTATGAGAAAAGACAGAAGTAAAAAAAAATATTAATCAACTAAAAAATAACCAAATACATGTACTGAGTTATAATTTATTTTGCCTTCTTAGGTCTCAATATATATTCATTACATTTCACATGTCATATTAAATTGCAATAGTGTTTACCTCTAATGTAACATTATGATTCTTCCATTGAACACAAATAAAATTGTTTAACACAGCTTATTTGTTTTTTCTGGTTTGATGTAACTTGTGGCTTTTGATGGCTTTTTGATGGCTTGTCATTGTGAGATTAAGTGATATGAAAGAATGAAGAAAAAAATATCCAGAATTGCAAATCAACTTTGGTAAAAGAGCAAGAGAGAAGAAAACTAAATTTATAGCATATTCTATATCAAAAGATGGGGGAAGCCTGGCATGTTGGTACATATTTGTAATTTCAGTGGCTTGGGAGACTGAGGCAGGAGGATCACAAGTTCAAAGCAAACCTCAGCAATTTATCAAGTCTTCAAAATCTAAAAAAAGGGTTGAGGGTGTAGCTCAGTGGTAAGCACTCCTGGATTTAATTCTTGGTACCAAAAATAAAATAAAATAAGATAAAATAATATAAAATAACAAGGTGGTAAAACAACAAAACAAAACACCTTCATAGACTAGTATGAGATTAGTATGTGCTTAGATCAGTGAATTTGGCAAGAGTTATATATCTTGGATATTTACTTTGCATTGGAAAGAGAGAAGAACAGATAGATGTTTGACAGGTTTTATGCCTGTATAATAATGTGAGTCTTCTGGAATCCTGGTTAGCTGGTATCTTTCAATTTCTGACATTTATTTTTTGTTTTGTTTCATATGTGTTTTGTTGTTTTTAACTAGCAGGAGATATCTGATCATATGTTTTTCTGTCCTTTCACTCTCTGGTTGATGAGCTTGTGTTTGAGTCTAGAAGTTAGGTGAATTGGCATATAGTGTGTGTCTCTAGTAACTGTGTTACAACGTAATTGATAGTAACAGAGTAGAGACAATGCTTAGTTATGTCAGAGATTTTCAGAAGAATACAGGAAATTTCATATTATTTGCCTTAATATATGGGAAAACCTAAGAAAATGCTGTAAAATAGAAATTTAAGGGAAGCCACAATTATGAGAGATATGTGTAGATTTAACTATTCCAGTAGCAACACAAAAAATATGAAAATTAATAGTTAAATTAATTTAAGTGATATATTTTATTTTACCTAATTATACATAAAATATCACTTCAAAATGCAACCAATGCAAAAATTATTGCTGACATATCAAACTTTTTATTTGCATCAAGATTTCAATTTTACTGTTTTCTATACATTTAACTTATGTTTCCACATCAGTATAATATTAATGCAAAGAAATTGAACTTCTTCCATTTCTCTGGATTCTATTTTTGGTCCCTGTTCTCATTCAAGATCCACACTCAAGTTTGCTCTCACCAACTTTATCTTGGAGAAGAAAGATCAGTCCTTTCGCAATTTTAAATTTGACCATAGTCATTGTAGATTTTTGACCATAAACCGAAAAGAAGTGATTTTGTTGTGTCTTGCTTCTTACATGTTTTAATAAAGACCATTTTATATGCGATGTTTTTTGCTGCAAGAAATGGTTGACCAACTACAATATTTTCACCTATTTATTTACAGTATTCTCAATCTCAACCCTCTGTCAACCCTAAATTGAGTAATACAAGTCTGTCATCTGCCACATTCTGACCTCATGTATCTATGTTTACTTGAAAGTGAAAAATCCAATTTTAACTTTGGTCCATAAAGGGTATGCCCTGGATCAAAACTGCAATGCTTCAAATTAAGGAAAGCTTTGAAGAATACTGTATTCGAGAATAAAATATAAATTATTAAGGTTCATCTCTTTTCTCTTGACTCTGCTTTCTGTTGGCATTCTTTGGCAAAAATGATCTGTATTATGAAAAATCAGTTTGAAATATGTGTTTCATCCTGGTTAAAGGCATCTTGTCTTTGAAACATATAAATATCAGTGCGGTCCCAGATACAGTCAGTGACTTGTGCATCCAGTCATGAAACAGACTAGACATCTACCCAGGTATAGGAAAAATGTTGCACATTTCACTAAAAGAGGCAATCACCTCAGGATGTAGGTTTCCATATTACTTACTTGATCTGATTAGTCAAAATGAAACAATTCAGGAGAATTATTTTTATTATATCATTCACAGCAATCCTAATTGTTAACTTTATTTTTTCTTTCAGTTGCAATAAATATATGACAAAACATTTGGAATATTAAGTAATATATTCTTCTAGGTACTTCATTTATTATCTTTTGAAATCTCTTCCCCTGAGAAAGTGATAGTATACATAGTGCTTATACCACTTAAGGAAAGATTATCAAAAGAGAACTAGAGGACAAAGAACATATTGTTTTATTTTTCACATTTCAAAGCTGTGATCCAAGTGTAAAGAAGAAAATATTTAAAACTTTATCCAAGTTGTTTTTCCCTGCCCTGAGGCCAGAAAAAATTCCCATGGAATTTAAAGTAGGTTTAAAGGGACAACTGGGATGTGTGATGTAGTTATCACCAAGGAACTCACAACTATAGATTAGCAGCCATCATAGAGCCACTAGAGAAAAGTATGGTCCATAATCCAAAATAATATACTGTGGTCCACGGTGACAACAATCTATACGGTAGAGCATGGAGAGTATATGAACATTCATGATTAAAATTTATTAATTAGGAATTGAATATACTCATTTAATAACAAAACCCAATATGTTTTGGGTAGCCAAGCAATCTCATTTTTGTCACTTTCTAAAATTAAATACTGAAGGGATATTATTGGTATGCTTGATTCAAATAGTACAATGATTTTTCCCTAATAAACTATATTTAATTTTTATTAATGTAATTGTATAACATAAAGAAAATGTGTGCTGAGAAAGAAATCAGCTGTACTTCTCTGCTTATTTTCTAATACTTGATCTACCATAGCTACCCATCTATAACTATTACTCTGTTACAAAGTTACTTGGGGTTATCAGCTATTTTCTGTTTGCTAATTCCACTGAACAATTCTTAGAATATTGTATAGTCTTTCTTCACATTTTACCACTATGTATTATTATAGTCTTTTTTAAAAAATTGCAGGCTTAACTGGGCGCCGTGGCGCAAGCCTGTAGTCCCAGCACTTAGGGAGGCTGAGACAGGAGAATCGCGAGTTCAAAGCCAGCCTCAGCAATGGCGAGGCTCTAAGCAACTCAGTGAGACCCTGTCTCTACATAAAACACAAAATAGGGTTGGGAATGTGGCTCAGTGGTCGAGTGCCCCTGAGTTCAATCTCCAGTAC
>PVHX01027553.1:0-19239 GCA_004024805.1 Geosciurus inauris | reverse complement strand
TTGCTACCTCCAAATCACAGGGTAGATATATGAGTCTTTACAAACAGGACAGTGTGCAGGTGAGTGGGGGATGCTCAAACAGACTTTGAAATTGACTTTGCTGCAAGGAGTAGGAATCCACTGTCTAGAGATTGAAGCAAGGTGGAGGTGTGGCCTCTGAGCAGCTGGGCTGGCAGGGACATGTGAGATCTCAGTGTACCTGCACAATGGCTATGACCTGACAGGTAGGACGTGGAAGCCCACCCTGGAGCCAGCCATGTGTGCCATTCACCCCGCCTATGCCCGTGTGTAATGTGCCGCCTGTTTCACTCCCCAACTCGTTGGAGTCTCCTTCATGGCTTCATAAGGCAGATGTTGTCTAATTTTCAGGAAAGTTTGATTTTATGTGTAATAAAAGAAAAAGATAGCATCTGTACTTCCTTAACAGGAATGTCTCCTAATGCCTACTTCAGAGGAAAATGTATCTGTGAGCTTGGTTGTATCAGGCTGTCCATGGGTGACACATGTATCACCCATGTATCATGAATGATATTCATGTTTCCTGAGGCTCCTTGCAGTCTCTCATGCCCACCTTAAATCAGGCCAGAGAACCTTTTAGATAACACCCTCTCAGGCCTGGTTGATGCCACTCCAGGGTCCCTGACATGTTCCTCGGCTCAGTCTCCACTTGCAGCTAATCTTCAAAGCTTCCTCTGATGCTTTCCCTACAAAGAGAATTTTAAGGAAGGAGCACAGTTGGTTTCATTGTGCAGAGCATGGGGAGTGTGCTACAGCAGGAGGAACAGGAGACAGCCTGAGAGGAGAGAGTGGAGGAGAGCATCCCCAGCCAGATTGAACATGGCTGAAGAGGACGAGGCAGAGCACACCAGACTGCTGACTTCCTGATGCACACGCTTCTTCCTGATGCACACACATGTGTGTGTTCCTTCATTAGGTGGCATTTGGTGTAGCCACCAGGAACATGGAGGCAGAGGGACATATCAATTTCCTGTCTTTAAGAATTCAAACTCTGCCTACAGAAATAACAGGTAAATAGATAATTATGAAGTCTATTGGATAACATTTTTCAAAGTTTAGCATTTATGTAAAGTTTGATTATATTGGCTTAGAAAATTTATTTTGCATCTTTGTGCCTCAGTTTGCTTTCCTGCAAGCATGGAGAAAACCACAGTGGCCATTTCAAAAGGGTATTATTAACATTAAAGAAGATAAAGCGAATGAAGTATTGGATTGACTATGACATGGATGGAGCACAAGGAACGCTAGCTATGCTGATAGCTAATAATCATTAGTGCTGATTTGTTCTCATGCACATACACACACATACACAAGCGGCAGAAGTCTAGAATTATAGAAGATACGAAACAGCAACTTCGTGGTAACCATTGTCTCTGAGGACAAAGGAAGAGGAAGAGGCTTGGAAGGAATTCCTATTAAAACATATCTGTAATATTTACTTTTTTAATGAAAAGTTCTGCAGTGAATGAGGTCACATCATCAGCAGCTGCTAATTTGACATGACGAGTGCAAGGGTATCAATTATAAAATTATATCTGTTCTGCATGTTTAACTTTTCTTTAAGTTTAAAAGAACACACAAAGCAATGAAGCTGGAATGTGGTAGCCATGGTGCTTCACAGGCAGAGCGCCTGGATGGCAGCGGGGGCTGGCTAAATGCAAGTGTAGGAAATGTGCATCTGGAAGAAGGGAGCAAATTACACTTCAGACTCCTCCTCCATGCAGTGCACTGTGCTGCTCTCTCTCTCTGATCTTAATTTAATAAAAACTATAGCAAAAGTGCAGAAATGTGCACAGCATGAATGTCTATTTAACACAAATGTGTATTTATCATGGCATGAGCTTCATAGTGAACCAGGGGTGATAAGATAGGGGAGATTTTGCACCTTAGGGAACATCTGGCAAAGTTGAGACACTTGGTTTTCACAGCTGAGGGGAAGGATGCTACTGACCTCCAGGGAGTAGAAGTCGTGGGTGCTGTTCCCCTCCCACAGGATGACCCACACTGCAGGACCATCCAGCCCCAAAGCCAACAGTGCTGGAGTTGAGAAGCCCTACTGTCCAGAAGCACCCAGTCAAGATGTAGGACACCGGGCCCTCATGACAGCCCACACTCCTCTTCCAAAGCACCAAATCTTCCCTCACTGCCCTCCTCAGC
The DNA here is from genome assembly GCA_004024805.1 of Geosciurus inauris. Lineage (NCBI taxonomy): Eukaryota > Metazoa > Chordata > Mammalia > Rodentia > Sciuridae > Geosciurus > Geosciurus inauris. Next base: position 17,064 of record PVHX01027553.1, on the reverse strand, counting down.
CCATTCCCAGCCGGACTTCCCCGTGAATTCCAATCTTACTTTTCTTCCGTGTTTCCCCCCCGGAGTGTAGATCCCTACATGTCCAGGTTTGACCTGGACTCTTCTGCTAACTTGCTATGTGGTCTTGGACGAGTCCCTTCAGCTGTCCTTGGGACTGGCTTCATCTGTGAAGTGGGGACACTGGCAGTGCTCACCTCCTGGCATCAGGTGTCACTGTCTTGGCTGAGAGTGTGCTACCAGGGATCTCTACCTAGAAGAGAGGACTGGCTTGTCATCTCAGTGCTGGGAGAACTGTCTCTCTACAGTTCCAGAACTCTGAGCTGGCCCTGCGGGAGGACCCAGGAGTCCAGCCTGTAAGTGCACACCACACCGTACTGGTCATGGTTTGGTCCTGAGCCTGCCAGCTCTCCCTGCTTGCCCCCCCAGGGGAGTCGGGCTCCCTGACCAGTGGTGCTTCTCTCTTTGATGCCATGATGGATGAGGGCTTTATAATCCCTGGGGCTTGTTTGGCAGGAAGAGGGCAGGTGACAAATTGGGATCAATTGAAGCAGGCTCTCCATCATGCAGGAGGTTTTGACGCCCAGGCGACCACTCTGCCCCTCCTCTTGGTCTGCCACAGAGGGTGCTTTCTTATTGCTGTCTCTCTCAAGGGCTACAAAGACATGGGGAGCATAGCAGGTCCTTAACACCAGGACCTCTCTCTACTTTTTGATATTACTGCCCCTGCCTTTGCCTACTGGCGAGAGTACACAGGCTTTCTCTCAGTCCTCTAAGCCATCAACTTTATACAAATGGAAAACGCATTTTATTAAAAGGGATTGGGGGTGACAGAGGTCATGTTATAGGAGGTGACTCCCCAAGTGATATGTAATGGGAATGCCTTCGATGACCAGCCTTTGTCTCCTGGGAAGCTCAATCCTCTGTCCCCACCTCCACACCCCTCACCCACATGATACCTACTCGCTGTTCAGAGGTGCTCTCTAATCTCTCAAGGTATAAAATAGGAGGCTGTGAAGGAGGCCGTGGTGCACCCAGGCACTCTCCTCCCAGCTCTGGGTGGCATCTGCTCACCAAGCATAGCTAAGTGCTTCCCTAGAAACCCCAATTCCCCCCGGGTCTGATGGCATGTCCCTTTCCCAGCAGTGACCCCAATGAGTGGTCAGCTGTGGGGAGTGTACAGAGGTCCCTGTCCTATCCTCACATTCAGTCATCCCAACACACAGACCATCCTGGCTGTCCAGCTCCCCTGTGGTCAGCACTGGTCTCTGTGGCCACCACATCCTCAGCTTCCTTTCCTGCCTGTCAGTGCTCTGGGGAGCACTGCACCTGCACTTCCTCCCTGCATACCCAGCTACCAGGGCAACTCACAGCGTCAATCAAGGAAGCAGATCAAAAAATGGGACTTTGTAACTGGATTACCCGGGGCAGGAAATGAAGATCCTATTACAGTGGTGGGGGCATATGGTTAGCTCCGGAGATTCAGGATCCTTCCTATAACTGCCATCCATGTGAACTGAGGTGGAGAAATACCTCAATACTAAGAGGGAACGTACCAGGAGGTTTGACCTCTCTGGTGTTGGAGAAATGGGGAATGTCGGAACTGAATAATTAAACATGTAACTCTACGCAGAAGACAATGAGAGCCTGAGGTGATTAGCCACTAATTGAATACTGAAACCTATATAGATCCTCACTAATTGGAAACCTATATAGATCCTTATTCTCTAAGTTGAAGGGCAAGAAAGTGGGGAGGCCCAGGACTTCATTGTAGGGGTAACTGTCCTCCAAAGGCAGCTGGATTCTCAATTTCAGCAGAACTGTGAGGTCAAAATCAGGGCCCTCACTGGGAAGAAGAAAGACTCTGAGACTCAGGGTGGTAACATTTAGATCAACACAGTAAAAGCTGAATCCACAGATGTCTGTGAACTCTTTTGTCCTGAGACCTGGCCCTTTCTGTTCTCCATTCTTGCTCCACGGCATGCAGACACTTTGTCTTGAGGACAGCTTAATCTCTCCTTCAGGGCATGAGCCCAAAAGCAAACTCAGAATCACAGCACACACCCCTGGTGAAAGTGTTGGGCCCACTATCGGGGTGGAGAACAACCCAGAGGGGCCACAAAGCATAGCCGGCCTGCACCTGCAGGAGCAGGAGAACACTTCTAGGGTGTCTGGAGGCACTGCGTGGACGTGGAGAGGAGCCTAAGGCTTGACAAGGGACAGTATGGCCAAGTGGGGCATGTCTGTGGAACAGAACACTCACAGACTGCAAGGGTCCTGTGAGACGGTGTGAACAGGTGTCAACTGCCACTGTAGAGATTAAGGCTGAAACCAGCATGGTGTCATCCCTTAGGGACACCAAGCAGCTACTTGGTAGCAAGTAGGGAGTGCCACAGGTTTCTTGTGGAATAAATGAAAGAAAAGGTTCAGGAAGATGGTGAGGGAGAAGCCATGGACCTGTGGGCAAGGCCAGTGGTCAAGCATGAGGCTGCTGATGAACTGCGGAGACGCCTTCCCTAGGATTCCCACATTGCCCTGGAATCTTTCCCTGGTGCTGCCAGGCAGCAGAGAAGGCCTTCCCTGGGACTCGCCCTCACCCGAGAGTGCTGCCTTATTAAACTCCTCTGACTTCAGAGATAACTTGGTCCAAATGATTGATCTAGAAACAGAGGAAAATAAACCCTAGCCCCCATGTTTCAACCTGGGAAAATCTGAGGGTTAGTCCTATCTTCAGGGCCCCACTGAAATCATCTAAGGTCTATTTATCACCAAAATTCCCTTCAGCCTTTCCTTCTCAGTCCTCCTTCCTTCATTCCTCTGCTGGTGTGGATCCTAAGAGCTCTGCCTACCTTACCTCCTGTACACTAAGCTCAACCTAAGAGCCTCTGACTTAAATGCATGTTAAGCTCAGAGAATCTAGACCTAGACTGTCAGAGTCCAAATTCATCTCTGTCACTTACTGAGAGACAGGAGCAGTGACTGAGCCCTGGCTGCTTCTTTTCCCTCATCTCCTAAATGGAGATGATTCACCATCCTCATTGGATCATTATCAAAATTAAATGACATGCAACTAAGAAGATAGAAGAGTCCCTGCCACACACTCAGCTTGATGAAACTGTTCTCTGTTTTTATTATTGTTATGTCACGCCGCTGGGATAGACTCTGTCAAGAATGGAGCTGGATCTGGCTGGGGATATAGCTCAGTTGGTAGAGTCCTTGCCTCACATGTACAAAGCCCTGGGTTCAATCCCCAGCACCACACACACACACACAAAAGATGAAGAATGGAGCTGGATCAATTTACAATAGCTAACCTGTGAAACCAAAACTAGGTGCCCTTCAATAGATGAATGGATAAAGAAAACGTGTTACATATACCCAATGAAATATTAGCCATAAAGAAGAATGAAATTACGGCATTTGCTAGTAAATGGACAGAACTGGAGGCTATCAAGCTAAGTGAAATAAGCCAATCCCCCAAAAACAAAGATTGAATGTTCTCTCTGATATGTAGATGCTAACACACAGTAAGGGGAGATAGAAGTTCATTTGATTAGATCAAAGGGAATCAAGGGAAGGGGGCAGGGATGGGAATAGGAAAGACAGTAGAATGAGTCAGACATAACTTTACTATGTTCACATATGAATACACGGCCAGTGTAACTCCACATCATGTACAACCACAAGAATAGGAAGTAATACTCCATGTATATATGATGTGTCAAAATACACTTTGCTATCATGTATAATTTAAAAAGACAAATACAAAAAAATGTAAAAAGAATGGAACTAAACTGTCAGACTTGGTTTGCCTACACGGCTACTTCACTAGCCTCACTCTGTGAACTGAAGGTAGTAAAGGTGCTCATGGAATAAATAATATGAGGATAATTCACTGGGGTGCTTTTGGTTGCTTATTTTAAGGAAAGCATTTCTTGACTAATGCTAGTCCATGCTAGCTATAAGAAGAATAGTAAAAGCTAGCAAACATGAAACAGTTAATACAAGCCAGTCAGTGTGCATCCAATTTAACTCTTATAACATCTCCATTTGATACATAATCTGCCCAAAAGTCTCTATTTTGCATGCTGAAATTAAAATCCAGACATTGTAAACCAGTTACATCATTGGTGCTATATGGTCCTGCTTCTAGGAAGCTGTCTATGAGGGATATCTGCTCCTCCCACTCTATACACCCACTGCACATGCTGTTAGAATTTTCCTGCTGCTTCTATACCCCCTTGTCTAGCCCAATCACACAGCTATGCGCTCTTCCTTTCCATGGGATTTTACCTAGCTACCTCTTTTGAGGCAAAGTCTCTGTAATATTTGGTGTTGGGTGCCCAGTTCTGCTCTGGCACAGAGTAAGCATTTTGCAATATTTGATTTACTATGACTAAATTGCATCTTATCACCTAAATATAAACCTAACTCTTGTTTTATGTGCACTTCTGGGTTCTCTTTAGGACATCCTGCTGAGTCCTCTTTCTTATGAATGTCACTCACAGCAGTACCTCTTCTTATTAATATTTCTCACATAGACTGGGGTCATAGTTAAACCCCTTCCCCCAACCAACACCTACCACAGAAACTCTTTCTTTGAACTCCAGAGGCAGCCTTCCTCCAATGCACCATCCAGAAGGGTTTCCATAGCAACCACCACCACTTCAAAGGAGCAGGACTGTCCCTCCTACATTTGACATTCTCCCTCCCAGTATACCATTCAGGGGTCACCAAACAGTTGGAAAGAGTCTCAGGTCACCTTGCCAAATGGCTCACAGCTGGCAGAAGCAGGTGCACCTATTAAATAAATTATGCCGGCTACATAGAAGCTGGTGCATGATCTTCCTGAAACTCCAAAGATAGGACTGTTGCCATCAGCTCCCCCATCCATGAGAAGGCCCTGAGCTCAATGGAAAGGGGCATGGTGCATGGGTGATGCTCAATGCCTATTAGCTAATGGAGTGAATGCACATTTTCTTTTCCAACTGTGCAGCTCTTTAGGATGTATTCTACATCTGATTCAATGGGTGTGGTTTGAATGCAAGAAATGACAACATGAGTTATAGCATCAAGTTCTTATATTCAAGATTGAGGTCCTAAGGTGTAGCTGCCTCTCATAGCCTGTTGAATGAAGAGAGTAATTTGTTTTTGAAGGTATTAACCCTTTCTTATTAAATTCCACACTCAGGAAGGCAACAGTCCCACATTGTTTATAATATCCAACACTGAAGACCCCAGAGCTAAAGGCTTAAGTGGTCGACAGTTCATGAGGGTTCATGCACCTGTGAGTTGCAGGGCAGTGTCTCTGGTGTTGGCTAATCCAGCTCCCCACCTGTGCTTTCTGTGGTTTACATGTGCCCTTTACTAGCCCTGGCTGGACAGGATGGAATATTGAGACCTAAGCTATGAGCTGATCTGTGGTGGCCTTGGTTTTTCTTGTCACTTTCCGGCCCTCCAGCCAGCTCCCCTAGGCTTGTTCTCCAGCATGAGGGGTTGCAATGGACACATGCAGAAATTTGCAAGCCCTTTCTTAAGCTTCTGCTAGCTCCCATTTGCTACAAGCCCTGTGGCCAGGTCAGAGTCAGGGTGGAGGCACTCTCAGGGGGGCATGAACATGAAGAGCTAAGCTAAGTAAGGGATTTGTGCAATCAAGCTATCACCACATGGCTGTCCAAGGTCTTTAGATGAGGTTAAGTACTTCAAATTTATGGCCCAGAATCTGGTGCACTTTTTATATTATAGTGAGCTTTTGCTTTGCTTTAATTCCATGAGTAATTGAGAATTGTTTTTCAGTACTGGGAATTAAACCCAGGGGTGGTTTTTCATTGAGCTGCATCCCCAGACCTTTCTATATTTTATTTTGATATCACATAGCCTAAATTGCTGAAGCTGGCATTGAACTTTCATTATTCCTTTCTCAGGCTTCCAAGTCCCTGGGACCACAGGTATGCACTATTGTGCCCAGCAAGAATGATTTTTAGTATCAAATATTTGGAACAGGGTTCTGTGATCAGGCTTCTTTAATGTATGACAAATTTTATCCAACTTTCTTCACTTTTTATTTGCTTTGCATTGTAAATAACTAAGAGATGTGTGTTGAGATTTTTCACTATGTTGAGATTTAGTAATTTTGATTCTATATATTATGTTTCAGGGCTGCCTTATTAGGAGTTTGCAGGTATAGAATTAAATTTAACCGTCTGTGTTAATAACAATTCTTTGGATCTTAAAGGCTGGCTTATATAACATTTATAAAATAAGCCAGGCATATTTCAGTTATTATTTGCCTGGAATACTTTTTCCAGTTTTAACATTCAGTATGTCTAGGTTGTATCTATTATAAATAGGAAGTAGCTGTGGTTATGCTTTAAATTGTTTTGAAAATATTTTAAGTGAAGAGTTTGTTCTACTTATATTATTTAGAATATTTGGATTTTTTTCACTTTATTTATCTTTGCTACTTTACTAATAAGTTTCTATGCTTTTTTCCCCTTAAATTTCAACTATCTTCTTTTCCTTCTTTTGAACTGATTTATTTTATTTGCTTTATGATTGTATTCATTGATCTTATTTTGTTACACTGGATTTTAAGTTAGTACAATTTATTTATGTTCTTTCAAATATTGCCATTGGATTTTTACATTTGGTAATTACTCTTACTTTTTCAACAAGAGAAAATTTATTACTTTCATCCTGATTTACATGTTATAGCTCTTGAAAGTTTTTGTTTGTACTTGTTTTAAAAATAATAAATTTGAGGGCCGAGATTGTAGCTCAGTGGTGGAGTGCTTGACTCACACACATGAGGCCCTGGGTTCCATCCTCAGCACCACATAAAAAGAAATAAAGACATTGTGTCCATCTACAACTAAAAAAAAAAATTAAAAAAATAATAAATTTGAAAATGTTATTATTATTGTTCAGTATTATTTAGATATTGTTGATATTTAAACATGCTTGCAAACTTCTTGCTGTCTCTATCTATTGCTTTTGATTCTTTTGGAGTTCTTTCATTTTTCCAAAATAAGTGCTTTAGAAATACTTCAGAAACATTCTATTTAAGGATATACATTGTTTTTCTTTTTTTGTTTGTACACATTAAAATGTTTTTATTATTCAGACAGTGTTTTATTGAATGTCTATTGTCATATTTCTAGCTATTTTCATATTTCTTTGAAGACAGTGATTCATGTTCTTTTTAATTTTCTGGTGAAAGCTTCCTTGGTCTCAGTATCGTTCCCACTAAATGGTTGGTCTCTGCTCTTGTCTTTGTTCTTGCACTTCTGCCTCCTGACTGTGTCCAGGGTTGGACTTCTTTAATTTATCCTACTTGGCAAGCCTTATGTTTCTTGGATTTTTGGACTCATGTTTTCCAAAAGTCTGAGCATTTAACTGAAATTATGACTTTACATACTACATGTTTTCTGTCATTTCTGCTTTGAAGAGATTGATCTTAGACTTATATTAGATATTCATATCCTCAATGTCTACTGACTCACTTTTGTAATTTCTGTCTCCTCTTATCATTATTAAGCATTCTTAAGCATGTCCTTTAGTCTGTGTTCTTTGTACTAATCCTACCTTCTGCTGTGGTTAATCTGTTCTGTAGCTCCCTCCACTGGCTTTTCTGGGTGGCCCACTCACTGAGGTCCATACTGAGAAGAGCAATCTGCTTTGCCCAGTTACAGAATGAAATGTTAGTCTCACCCAGAGACACACTTACAGGTGCACTATAATAATGCTTAATCAAATGTCTGGGACCACTATAGTGCAGTCAAGTGGACACATAAGATCTATCACTATAATCACACACTACTCCAGTATTACCTCATGTCAACTAATTACATCTATAATGACTGTTTCCATACAAGGTCATATTCTGAGGTGCTGGAGGTCAGGACTTCAACACAGGAATTGGGGGGAGAGGGAGTACAATCAACTCATGACAGAATTTTTTTTTTAAAAAAAGAAATTTCAGTGCTATTTTTTATTCTTAAAAGAATTTATAATTTATATTCTTTATCTGTCAATCCTAATATCTGAAAGCATAGGAATCATTAGAGTTTTCTTAAATTGTTCTTATTTCTTTCAATGTTTTCTTGTATATTTGGTGAATTTCTGGTTTCTAAAATTGTGCTTTGTTCAATTTAATCTACAAGATTCCTGAAAGCCTTCATTTGGGGTACTTTTCTACAGAGAGGATTTGCCTTTGCTTCCAGGGACTGCTTCCTGGAACATCCTTAGAGTCACTTTAAGCCACACCCCAGGGGGTCTTGAGCAGTGCCAAAATCAACCTCCATGTCCTCTCTGGTTGGCCAGGCAGAATTTCACTTAAGCTTCTGTTTGTCCCATATTTCCAGAAATGGACCTCTCTGCGGTGATATCAGGTGAGAGTGCTTGATGAAGCCTGCATGATTTCTTTCCTGAGTGGAACCTTCTATTCAGAGCTGCAAGAACAACTTAGCATTGTGTTTTCTTTTCCTCCCCATTATGGCTTAGTTATTAGGTGTCCCTCAAAAGTTCATGTGTGAGATAGCATGAGAAAGTTTAGAGGTGAACTGATTGGGTTATGAGAGCCCGAACCTAATCAGTGCATTAATTCCCTAATAGAGTTTAGTGGGGTGATAACTGCAGGTAGGTAAGGTGTGGCTGGAGAGGTTCAGTTACTGGGGACAACAAGCCTTTGGGGTTTATATTTTGTTCTTGGTGAGCAAAGCTCTTTCTCTGCTTCCTGTTTTCATGTTCTGAGCTACTTTTCTCCTCCATGCCCTTCACCATGATGTTTTGCACCCCCTATGGCCCAGAGCAAGGAAACCCACTGTTGATGGACTGAGACCTCTGACACTGAGTAAAATAAACTTTTCCTCCTGTAAAAATTGTTCTTATCTGTATCTTTGGGTCACAGTAGCAAAAATACTAACTAAAACCCTCTTACTACTCCCATTTTCTTGGGAGGTTTCTTGGGAAATCAAGTTGTGGGCTTATGCATATAATAAATTCTTTTGAGGAAACTGGCCTTCTGATGGGAAATGGCTTTCTGTTTTGTTTTTATCAGGTAACTTCTCACACCTCCAGCCTTATCCTATAAAGAAGGCAGATTGGAGATGTGCCCTCAACTCTCCTTAAACACAGCAGAACACAGCACACTTCACAAGGTGGCTTGAGTCCTACTTATCCCTTAATTCAGCAAATATTTTTGAGTCATATATTGACCCCAAATTGTTTTTTTTTTAAGGTGAAGTGCACTGTACACATTTGGAAACCACACTTGACTTTTAAGGATTGTAGTGTGACGTTTCTATTAGGATGCATGGTGTTTTCTTTTTTGAATCTGTTTCCTTTTGATTTTAATGAGTAGACAGGGTACGGATGGAAACACTAATGAGGTATGCCTGTAAAAAGGCCAGCAAATATTAAATCTCGCCCTAAAGGAGCTTGCATGGCAGGTGAACAACACTAGGAGACAGAATTGAGGAGGACGGCAGACGTCAGAGGGAAGGTTTGATTATGCTTCTGTGCAAAGAACTCCAAAATAGAAATCCACCTACTTCACAAAAGGTATTTTGATGAATTTGGGAGGATAGACATGGATAAACAGTGCATATAACTTGTTACTTTTCAGACTATAGATATAGCATACCCTCTGCTACATCAATGTGCTTAGAGGTAGTGGGTATAATCTGTAAAGTGTAGATCATCTCAGAAGTTGAGCATTCCAGATAAGAACTGACCATTTGATATCAACACCTAATACAATTCCGTAAATCAGGGAATGTTCTCTATTGTGTTCAGTCTGTAGTTCTGGTATTGAAGAACTAGGAATCCCACAGAATTATCCGAAGAATTAAAGATGGTATCAAACTGTCAAATGCTGACAGGTAGCTTCAATTACACTTAAATATGTATTTAGGTGCATTCACATGTAACCAATCTTAATTCCACCCCGTTAAGAGGTATGTAGGACATAGCAAAATCAGAAGCAATATATATACCTGGACTCCTCTCACAGTGCCACTTGACCACACTCTGCTCTTCTTCAAGGTAATTCCATCCCAAATCCTCTAACTCAGAGATAACATGCCCTTGCTCTTCACAGTATATCTATAATGGCCCTAGGAAATTAGAGTTACTTTTACTTGTCTGCTTAGTATGTATTAAGGGCAAGTTAGATCTATAAATTGATGTTCCCCCAAGATCAACTGGAGAGCAAGTGTCCCTCCCTGTCACAGTATACTTGTTTTGTGTCTTATAGTGGAGATGAGAGGAGGGCAAATGAACTGGATTCTGAGAACAAGGATAAAGAGACCTATTTTATTTTGTTACCTTCCAATACTCTGCCCTACACCTAGGTCCCTCCAATTCTTTTCCCAGCTGTGATAGCCTGTAATTCATACAATTCATACAATACCTATTCATACAATTTTCATTTGTTAAAACAAAGCACAGCTGGTTCAAGAAAAAAAATGTTCTGAGAAAGTAGCTTGCCTATAAATCCATTTGCTTTGCGATAATGAATTTGAACAAACTCCAAATATATGCTTTAATAACTCTTTAGATCCCAATTAGGGCCAAATAAATGACTTCCATTGATGACAGAACCAATCTGATTAGGGTTCTGGTTTAGTGCCCTAGAAGCCTGCAAAATATCTACCCTGAGGGGCAGCACACGAATTCCAAAACTTCAAATTCCTTTAACCACAAATACATATTTATAAATTGCAACAGACTTTCCTAATTAATTTTTCATCATGCTAATGATTTTGCTCTGTAACAACTGGTTATTTTGGAATCACAGCCAGATCCAGAGCCATTTGCAGTCATTGCTTGTTTGGAGAAAAAAATGAAAGGAAACTATGAAGGAAGCAACTTTTAGAGCCATGGTTCTAGCTAGGCAATTATTGATTTCACCAAATGTCTATCATGTCAATCCAACCAATAACCATCTTTTAACAAGACTCATTGCATTAGCCATTTTACAGCTAGATTTCCTTGCAACTGTAATATTTTCTGCTGAAGAAAATGATTTTCCCCAAATAGAGGTCAGTGCTGGATGTGGGAGAATATCAAACAGCTATGGATTTTGAGAAAGAATATTGATGGTGATAGATCTTACAGCAAAAATACTATGTCATGAAATAAGCAGGGACCAAGAGGGAAATGATCTAGGCTCCTGTTTACTTCTGTCTCTCAGATTAAAGAGCCATTCAGAGTTGGTCCACTGGAGGCACTAGAGTAAGCCTGAGGAAGGGGGCCTGGGGCTGGAATGAGGGCAGAGGTAAAGGCTCCAAAGAAGCAATGACCAGCCTTAGCGATGGCAGAGCTGAGTGGCTGGGGGATGGGCAGAGGGCTGAGCTGGATTCCTGCTGGAGAGAAGGGGCAGAGGTGAGAGTGGAGAAGGTGGAGCTGCTCTGGGTGTCTTACGGTAATCCATTGGGATGGAGCCCCAATTTTGTGCTAGATGCTGAGTGAAATAATTCAGGCACAGAAAAACAAGTACTACATGATCTGTCATATGTAGAAGCTAAAAAAAAAAACAAAGTCAAACTGAATGTAGAGTAGTGATGACTAGAAATTGGGAAGGGATGGTAGATAAAGAGGGCTGGATTTGATCAGTGCACTGTACATACTGAAAAATCACACCAAACCCTACAATTAACACAAGTCAATCAGAAACCAAATAAAATTTAAAAGAGGCTCTTGGAATGCCTGGTGCTTGTTGTTTTAGTTAGAGAGGTAAGTTAGCAGTGCCCAAAGGGGTTCCAACCGAAAATATCCACATTTTCATGCATCTGTCACTAAGAAAGGAGTCCAGAGTGAGGGAAGGATGCTGAATTTTTAAACCATGACCCTCAGAGTTGAAGTAGGGCCTTCTAATCTCAATCACTTGTGTTTTTCTGTTTCTCTAGAAGATGTTGGATAGAACTACAAAGAAAAATCAACCAAGAAACAAACACATCCTGGCTTGTCTATGAAAGTTACAGACTTTAGGTTGAAATCGTGCTTGAGAAGTCTCTTCTAATTGAAAGGTGGCACCTGGGAGGAGGTCCATTGCCAGTTCTCAAGAGAGCATTGCAGAGTAGAATCTGAGCATTTAGATTCAATATGTTGGACTGGAGCAGAGTAGACATGGGACACATTCCCCAAACCATCTGTTTATTTGGCAGCCAGTCTGATCAAGAGGACTTCCAACTGAGGGTTGGGGGAATCATGGAGCAGGCAAGGAAACAAGCAAACAGACTTTAAGTGACTTGGTGAGTGTGGAAGGTAATGTTTTCTGGGTGTGTGCTTTTTTTTTTTTTTGGTACCAGGGATTGAACTCAGGGGCACTCGACCACTGAGCCACATCCCCAGCCCTATTTGGTAGTTTATTTAGAGACAGGGTCTCACTGAGTTGCTTAGTGCCTTGCCATTGCTGAGGCTGGTTTTGAACTCGCAACTCTCCTGTCTCAGCCTCTCAAAGAGCTGGGATTAGAGGCATGCGTCACCACGCCGGGCTTTGGGTGTGTGCTTTAGTAACCTACTTTGGTTTCTTTAAGGAGAAAGGAAATTGATTCCATGGCTAAGAGAACTCCTCATGAGCTTTAGACAGGGGCTAAAATGAAGGACCAGGCCTCTCTTCCAGGGAGCCTTTCTTTGAGATCAGTACGTGAGAAAAGCAGCAATCATCATTGAAGTAGTGCTCATAATCACTCGATGGGACATTCCGACTGTCTAAAATCAGTTAATCCCACTTTCTGTTTGACTAGGTTAGTAGTCTGTTTCCAGGTTCTCCACTGTGGCAGTGGGGAACAGGTGAGGCCACTATGCACTCTTTTCTATGGTTCTTTCCATGTAAACCACAAGAACTGAAGGGATGTGGCAATGACATCTGGGAAGTCATGGGCAGGGACAGGTCAACCAAACAGTGGGTGCTCTCTGTACACAGAGTCAATGCCACTGGATGAGGATCTTAGTATTCCTGAGGTAATTGTTAGTCAAAAGGTACAAAGTGTCCATTATGAGAGAGGAGGAAGTCCTACAGTTCTTAAAGTGTGGCTCTTGATAACAGCAGGCTGTGCCTCTGGCTAGCTATACTTTGTAGTGTACTCACAGACTGGCTGAGAGAGTCGATCTTAAGTAAGTGATCTTGTACCATACACAATAGCAGTGATAAATCAAGAGAGCAGGAGGGAACTTCTGGAGGAGATGGATGTGTTCATGTGGGATTATGGGGATAGTTTCATGGATGTGCTGTTATCTCTGAGCCTGTCAAGTCATATGCATGATATATCTTAAAAGTAATGTCAACTGGAAGTCTGATCACATCAAAAGTGTCACAATTATTTTTAGATATGTACAGATTTTTACATGTCAACTATACTTCCATAAAATGGGTTAAAAAAGGACACAAGGCATAACCATTATTATTTGAAGAGAGCAATAATTTGGTCTGTGTATTGGAGCCAGTCTGGAATAGTGAGTTTTGGGCTCTAAGGTGGCTTTCTGGAGTTGAATTCTCAGCTGCAACCAACCACATGGCTGGCATTAATTTTCTTTTCTTACATCCTACAGAGTTCAGGGCTTAGAGAGAGTGTCCCTATCCTCCTGCCTCTCACCCCTGCTTTCCGATGACATTTCTTTCTCCCTCTCTCAAACAAAACAAAACCAATAGAAAAGATACACCTTAGAGGGTGTAATGATGAGAGCGAGGTCATGAATTAAGTTATTTAATTAGTGTGAGTTCAGTGCTTCCTAGGGATTAAATACACAGCATGAGCACTCATGAGTAGCCTTAGAAATGTTGTTATCCATTGTATATCTTCAAAGTTATATAACCTGGAAGTCTGGTCACATTAAAAGAGCCATAATCTTTTTTGGAATATAAAGACCATTGCTTGAATGTGCAACATGCATTTGGAGTAATTCTCACCGAAGCAAGCTGGTTTTATATTCATGACAAGCATTTTCAATTTTAATATGTTTGCTTACATGAGATGCAGATTGTAATTTAATGGCAGGCTGTTTAATTATGCCTTCATTTGTATAAACTGTAATGTTGTTGCTGAATAAATGAAATAAAAATCTCTTTAATTTCCTTCTCAATATTTAATTTAAATCAATGATAAACAGTGGCCGTCTCTTTGAAACAATGTTAATTAATATTCAGAAGACTAAATTTGCTTTTGCATGTATGATATGTGCAGCATATTTGTTTCATAATTGAACTGAAAATAAGATTGATAGAGTTAAATAACTTCTAAGGAGGGAAAAATACTGTATAATTCTCCTCAATGTCTTTGTGGCAATAGGAAAATAGTACAATATGAGCTTTATAGTTTCAAATGGCTTACACAATTGTTACCCAATATATAGTTCAGGCTTTAAGTTTAGAAATATTTTATACATATACTCTTAATTATTTCAATTTTGAAACATCAGTTTTTCTCTCAAGTGTATGTATCTGGCCCATTTGCACTTTCTATTAAAGAAGCAATCAGGTGAAGGAGGAATATGGGCAATGATTTCGTTAAAGCCACATGTACCTGGCACTATACCTAGTTTCAGGGATGTAAGTCAATAAAACCAGAAAACAAGCTTTGGAAAATTTATCATTTAACAAAAGTGTAGCCAAACAATAGAAAACTTTAATACTTACAAAATGGTAAACAGCTTCCTAGAGTGTAATGCAAATTGAGTGGGAGGGAAGGGCCTGGAGCATAGTCCATGTGTCCAAGTCATCATGATCAAGGCCCTCAGTGGTCCACACTGTACCTGGCAGCATTGACAAGGCCATTAGTGGCTCTGTTTTCCTTGATAATATTGGTTGCGCACTGAAGTGCCAGTCTGTGGCAAACTGTGTTTTAGGGATTAACGAGAGCTCGCTTAGTTCTTAGGAGACCTAGCATGGCAGCTAAGGTCAGAGACTCCCTAAGAACCGGAGCTGACAAGCAGTGGACATAGGTTCGAGCATAGTCGGCGCTGTTTCTCATTCAGTGGTGGGCTTTATGAAGTGTGGGGGGATGTGTGGTGACAAGGAATAGGCTACTGGGTTTTAAAGGGGCGGATGTGACAGGAGCTTGTTGCTGAAAGCCACTCCATGAATGCAGCTGGACAGCCGGAAACAGCCAACAGGGAATCACCAGCATGGGTCAGGAATGGTATTCCATGGACAGCCAGAGCGGCAAGAGAAGGGTCCTGGGAAGGTGTCCAGTGTGAAGCCATAAAATCTGATGACAACTCGAGTCATGAGGGCACTGGAAGAACCTGTCCGTTTTGAGAGAAACATTCACTGAGCCTTGGCTGGGCAAGGAGTCACTACCCAGATAGGGAGGAGGGTTTGGCCCAGTGAGGAAGGAGTCAGCTGGGGATTGAGTGGGACTGTGGTGAGGGTGGTCAGAATGAACTCCACTCTCCAGTGGCTATGCCAGTGAGGAGGTCGTGGCAGCACTGGGTATGAACTCACCGTAGATCATCTGGTGCATTAAGCCAGTGTCTGGTAGAGAAGAGGCCTAAGTGAGTGACATGTGGCCCTGCAACTGGGCTCAGCCACTTTGAGCATCAGAGAATCAATATCACCTGAGAAGTGAGGACAGGATCTTATATGTAACAAAATACCAGGTGTGCCTCCTCAGTGGTTCCGGTACCAGAGCATGCTCAGAGAATTGCTCCTCATGGCCCCTGGCAACCCTGCACATACACATTGCCACATGGGCATCGGCTTCACCTGCACCCGCCCCCAGTCTCAGGAGCACACTCTGTGGTCCCCTAAGCCCAATGTCTCCACTCACTCCTCTGCTCTCTCTCCCAGGAAACTATCACAGTTTCTCATCTCCTCCGCCCCCATGGGGTTCTCATGAACTAGAAAGAGTGGCAGGATGCAAAGTCACTCAGCTATAGTCCAGAAATGACTCCTCAGAAATGGAGTGTGCTAGTTTCTTAGGGCTGCATGACAAATTACTTAAATTTGGTGGCTTAAGGTAGTAGGATTTTATTTCCTTACAGTCCTGGAGGCCAGAAGTCCTAACCCAGGGAGTCAGCATGCTATACCTCCTGGAAAGAAACTTAAGGGTGCTCCTTCCTTTCTGCTGCCAGGACCCTGGAATGGGTCAGTGTGCCGTCACTCCCATCTGTTTCAGTCTTCAAGCCGTCTCTCCCTGTGCGTGCCTCTGTGTGCTCTCCTTGTGTTGTAAGGACACTGATCATTGGAACTAGGTTCCCTGTGAAATCCATCATCATTTCAACTCAAAATCTTTCGCTAGTTACATCTGCAAAGATCTGATTTCCAAATAAGGTCACATTCTCATGTTCTGGAGAGAGAATTTTGGTGAAAACCACTCAGCCCACTACACAGGGCACCCTGTGATTTGTGTGGCAGTTACCCAGCCCCTCCTGTTTCTGTGTGCATTTTTATGCGTACAACTAAAGACCTCAGGGAGCTGGCGCCTTTGCTTGATCTTTCCTTCAGTAAGTTCAGTCTAAGGTGGTTCCATGTGTTTTTTTTTTTTTTTTTAAATATTTTTTAGTTATACATGGACACAGTGTCTTTATTTTTACTTTTTTTTTTACTTATTTTTATGTGGTGCTGAGGATCGAACCCAGTGCCTCACACATGCGAGGCAAGCGCTCTGCCGCTGAGCCACAACCTCAGCCCCTCCATGTGGTTTTATTTGTCAATCCAGCCAGGTCTCGTCCTTGGCCTGACCTTGTCTTGAGTGTGTACTTGACCATCACCCAACAAGAAATTCAAACACAAGTTCAAATCCAACTAACTCCTCCCTCCAGCTCCCAGTTCTACTAGTTCTGTCACCTTGCCATCTCTGATCTGAGCCCATGATCTTAGTCTCCACTGTCCTTTCAGTGCCCTGTGTCTTTTCACAAGGACTAAATGAGCTTGTCACATGGGAAACGTGCAACCCAAGCTGTTTTCTAGCTCGTCACTCTCTGACTCAGCCGTGGATCTTCCTGTAGCAATTCATTATGTTTGCAGATGAGTTGTTGAAACAATCAAGACCTCCATATCCTTTTGGAAGCAATCACCATAAATTAGCTTTATAATTCTCAAAATAGCTAAATGTCAACAGCAAG
>PVHX01027552.1:0-19243 GCA_004024805.1 Geosciurus inauris | reverse complement strand
TCCCTTATGTATCAGTATTCACTAATTAGAGAGAACAATTGGCTTTTGGTTTTTGGGATTGGCTTATTTCACTTAGCATGAAGTTCTTCAATTTCATCCATTTACCTGCAAATGCCATAATTTTATTCTATTTTATTGCTGAGTAATATTCCATTGTGTATATATAATACAGTTTCTTTATCCATTCATGTATCAAAGGGCATCTAGGTTGCTTCTACAGTTTAGCTATTGTGAATTGAGCTGCTATAAACATTGAAGTGGCTACATTACTGTAGTATGCTGTTTTTAAGTCTTTAGGGTATAGGCTGAGGAGTGGGAAAGCTGGGTCCAATGGTGGCTCCATTCCAAGATTTCTAAGGAATCTCCATACTGCTTTCCAGATAGGTTGCACCATTTTACAGTCCCACCAGGAATGTTTGAATGTACCTTTTACACCACATCCTCACCAGCACTTACTCTTGCTTGTATTTTGGATAGCTGCCATTCTGACTGGGGTGAGATGAAATCTTAGAGTAGTTTTTTATTTTTTTAAAATATTTTTTTAGTTGTAGATGGACACAATATCTTTATTTTACATATTTATTTTTATGTTGTGCTGAGGATCGAACCCAGTGCCTCATGCATGTGAGGCAAGCACTCTACCACTAAGCTGCAGTCCCAGTCCTTAGAGTACTTTTGATTTGCATTTCTCTATTTGCTAGAGATGTTGAACATTTCTTCATATATTTGTTGATTGATTGTATGTCTTCTTCTGAGAAGTTTCTATTAAGCTCCTTAGCCCATTTATTTATTGGTTGTTTGTATTTTTGGTGTTAAGTTTTTTGAGTTCTTTATATATCCTGGAGATCAGTGCTCTATATGTTCTGCATGTGGCAAAAATTTGCTCCCAGAATGTAGGCTGTCTGTTCACCTCATTGATTTTTTTCTTTTGCTGAGAATAAGCTTTTTAGTTTAAGTCCATCCCATTTGATTCTCACTTTTATTTCTTGTTCTTTAGGACTTGTTAAGGAAGTTGAGGCCTAATCCCACATGATGAAGATTTGGGCCTACTTTCTCCTCAATTAGATGCAGGATCTCTGGCGAAATTCCTAGGTCTTTGATCCACTTTGAGTTGAGTTTTGTGCATGGTGAGAGATAGGTGTTTAGTTTTATTTAGCTGCATATGGATTTCCAGTTTTCCCAGCACCATTTGTTGAAGAGGCTATATTTTCTCCAATACATATTTTTGGTACCTTTGTCTAGTGTAAGATACCTGTATTTATGTGTGTTTGTCTCTGTGTCTTCTATTCTGATTGGTCTACATGTCTATTTGATGCCAATACCATACTATTTTTGTTGCTATAGCTTTGCAGTATAGTTTAACACCTGTTATTATGATGCCTCCTGCTTCACTCTTCTTGCTAAGAATTGCTTTGGCAATTCAGGATTTCTTGTTTTTCCAAATGAATTTCATGATTGCCTTTTCTATTTCTATATTGCATAATGTTGGGATTTTAATAGTAATTGCATTGTATCTGTATAGTGCTTTGAACAGTATGGCCATTTTGACAATATTGATTCTGCCTATGCAAGAGCATGGGAGATCTTTACATCTTCCAAGATCTTCAATTACTTTCTTTAGTATCTTGTAGTTTTCATTGTAGAGGTCTTTTACCACTCTTGTTAGATTGATTCCCAAGTATTTTATTTTATTTTATTTTTTTGAGGCTATTGCGAATGAAATAGTTTTCCTGGTTACTCTTTCAGGGAACTCATTGCTGATGTATAGAAATGAATTTGATTTATGGGTGTTGATTTTACAACCTGCAATTTTGCTGAATTCACTTATTAATTTTATAAGTTTTCTGGTGGAATTTTTTGGATACTCCAAGTATAGTATTATGTCTACTGCAAATAATAATAGTTTGAGTTCTTCTTTTTCTATTCTTATCCATTTAATTTGTTTTGGCTCTCTAATTGCTCTGGTTAGAGTTTGAAGGACTATATTGAGTAAGAGTGGTGAAAGAGGGCATGCTTGTCTTGTTCAAGGTTTTAGAGGGAATGCTTCCAATTTTTCTCCATTTAGGATGATGTTGGCCTTAGGTTTAACATAGATAGCTTTACAATGTTAAGGCATTTCCTACTATCCCTAGTTTTTTAGTGTTTTAAACATGAAAGGGGCTGTATTTTGACAAACATTTTCTCTTCATTAATTGATAAAATCATGTGATTCTTATCTTTAAGTCTATTGATGTAATGGATTATGTTTATTGATTTCCATATGTTGAACCAACCTTGCATAACTGGAATGAACCCCACCTGATCATGGTGAACAATTTTTTTAATATGCTTTTGAATGCAATTTGCCAAAATTTTATTGATAATTTTTGCATCTATATTCATCAGGGATATTGTTCTGAAATTTTCCTTTTTTGATGTGTCTCTGTCAGGTTTTGTTATCAGAGTGATACTAGCCTCAGAATGAGTTTGGAAGCGTTCCCTCCCTTTCTACTTTATGGAATAATTTGAGGAGTACTGGAGTTAGTTCTTCTTTGTAGGTCTTGCAGAACTTGGCTGAGAATCTGTGTGGTCCAGGGTGTTTTTGGTTGGAAGGCTCTTAGTGGCATCTTCTATTTCCTTCCTTGTAATTGGTCTGTTTAATTCATGAATGTCCTCCTGGTTCAATTTGGGTAGGTCATATGTCTCTAGAAATTTGTCAGTGTCTTCAGGGTTTTCTATTTACTGGAGTATAGATTTTCAAAATAGTTTCTAATTATCCTCTGTATTTCCACAGGGTTTGTTGTGATATTTCCTTTTTAATCACAAATTTTAGTAATTTGGGTTTTCTCTCTCCTTCTTTTATAAAGGTGGATAAGGGTTTGTCAACTTTATTTATTTATTCAAAGAACCACCTTTTTTTGTCAATTTTTGAATTGTTTCTTGTGTTTACATTTCATTGATTTCATCCCTGATTCTAATTATTTCTTGTATTCTACTTTTTTGGTGTTCGTTTGTTCCTCTTTTTCTAGGGCTTTGAGATGTAGTGTCAAGTCATTGATTTGTTGACTTTTTCTTCTTTTAATAAATGAGCTTAATGCAATGAACTTTCCTCTTAGAACTGCCTTCATAGTGTTCCTCAGATTTTGATATGTTGTATTAGAGTTCTCATTTACCACTAAGAATTTTTTTTATCTCCTCCCTGATGTCTCATGTTAACCATGCATAATTCAGTAGTGTATTATTGAGTCTCCATGTGTTGTAGTAGATTTTTTTTAACTGTAATTACTTTCTAATTTTATTCCATTATGGTCAGATAGAATGCAGGGTAGTATCTCTACTTTTTTTGTATTTGCTAAGACTAGCTTTGTGGCATAGTCTGTGATTTATGTTGGAAAAGGATCCATGTGATGCTGAGAAAAAAGTGTATTTGCTTGATGAAGGATGAAATATTTTATATATGCCTGTTAAGTCTAGATTATTGATTTTTCTATTGAGTTTTGTAGATTCTTTGTTTATTTTTTGTTTGGAAAATATATCCAGTGGTGATAGAGGTGTGTTAAAGTCACCCAGTACTATTTTATTTTGGTTTATTTGATTCTTGAAATTGAGAAGGATTTGTTTGACATACATGGTTGCCCATTGTTTGGGTCATAGATATTTAAGATTGTTATGTGTTTTTGATATATGAGTCCCTTAAGCAGAATGAAATGACCATCTTTATCTCTTTTCCCTAATGTGGGTTTGAAGTCCACTTTATCTGATATGAGGATGGAAACCTCTGGTTGTTTACACAATCCATGTGCATGATACATTTTTTTCCATCCTTTCACCTTCAATCTGTGAGTGTCTTTTTCTATGAGATAAGTCTCTGGGAGGCATCATATTTTTTTTTTTAATTCCAATCTGCCAGTCTATGTCTTTTAATTGCTGAGTTTAGGCCATTGACATTCAGTGTTATTACTGAGACATGGTTTGTATTCCAAGACATTTTGGTTCATTCTCAGTTTTTAACTTGACTGGGTTTCTCCTTTGATTGGCCTTTCCTTTAGTGTATTTTCTCTCTTTGCAGGTTTTCATTGTTGTTTTTTAATTTCCTTGTCATGGAATATTTTGCAAGAATATTATGTAATGCAGGCTTTTTTGCTGTAAATTATTTTAATTTTTTTTATTTTTCTTGGAAAATTTTTATTTCATCATCAAATGTAAAACTTAATTTTGCTGGATATAATATTCTTGATCGGCATCCATTGTTTTTCACAGCTTGGTATATGTTGCTCCAAGCTCTTCTAGCTTTAAGGGTCTTGGTTGAGAAGTCTGCAGAGACCCTAATTAGGTTTTCCCCTATATGTAATCTGATTCCTTTCTCTTGTGGCTTCTAAGATTCTCTCCTTATTCTGAATGCTAGGCATTTTCATTATGCTGTGCCCTGGCGTATATCTGTTGTGATTCTGTACATTTGGTGTCCTGTAAGACTCTTGTATTTGATTATCCACTTTGTTCTACATATTTGGAAAATTTTCTGATATTATTTTATTGAATATATTGTCTGTTCCTTTTGTTTGAAATTCTATGACTTCCTCCATCCAAATAATTCTTAAATTTGGTCTTTTCATGTTATGCCATACTTCTTGGATGTTCTCTTCATGGTTTCTTACCATCTTCACTGTGTGGTCAACTCTATTTTCAAGATTAAACATTTTGTCTTCATTTTCTGAGGTTATGTCTTTCAAGTGATCTAATCTATTGGTGATGCTTTCTATTGTATTTTTAATTTGGTTTAGGTTTTCTTTCACTTCAAGGATTTCTGTTTGGTTCTTTTTCAGAATCTCTATCTCCTTATTGAAGTAATCTTTTGCTTCCTGTATTTGCCTATGTAGCTCTTTATCAAAATGATCTTTTGCTTGCTGGGCTTACTCTCTTTCTCACTTTTTAATTCACAGAATATTTTAATAATGTACATGCTGAACTCTTTCACTGACATTTCTTCTTCTGTGCTGACCATGGATTCTAATAATATTGTATCTTGGTTTGTTTGAGGCACTTTCTTCCCTTGTTTTTTCATGTTGTTTGTGTGTATTCCCTTCTAGCTTTGCAGATCTGAGGTGTTACTATTTTTATCCTATAGGCTTATAGATTCCCTAAAGGGTTCCAATACCTCTCCCTTAAGGGGGGGACCAATATTGACAGATGTTCATATAATCAATATATAGTTTCAAACCAACTAGCTTCTGATAGCTCCTAAATATATTTACAGCTTAGTCACCATATACAGAAATTATGAGTTCAATTAGCATCTACTATATAAACAATAGGTTTGCACAAGGGTCTATATTTTCTGCTGCTCAGCTAGAGAGAACTGGGGGTGGGATGTGGGATGAAATTTTAGGGTGGTAGGAAGTGAGGATATAGTTGTTAGATCTTAGAAAGCATGAAAGAGGAATCCAAAAGAAGTTGGTTATTAGTAGAAAAGAAAGAAAGTGATTTGGGGAAGACTAGTAAAGGAAGAAAATAGAGTGCAACTAATGAGGAGATATAAAAATTAAGAAAAATAAAACATGTACAGGTTGAAGTTATGAGACTTTATAACACAACAGTAGTATACTAATAAGATATCTTGGTCCACCAGAACTTAATGCATAAAACATACTTGGTTTTACAAATGTTGGGGTTGTGTGAGTGGGAAAAGAATTAGAGGGAGAAAAGAAAAAAAAACAAAGAAAGGAAGAAAAGAAATAAAAACAACAAAAAAAGAAATATTGGAAAAAAATAAAAAGTCTCAAAGTAAATAAACAGCATTTCTTCCTTTCTCTTTCAGTAGGTGGAATTATCTGTTGCTTACTGGTATCTGTCTACTGAAGTCAAAGAATGTGAAGCATGGGCTGGGATTGCAGCTCAGTGGTAGAGTGCTTGCCTTGCATGCATGAGGCACTGGGTTCGATCCTCAGCACCACATAAAAATAAATAAAGATATTTGTTTCCATCTACAACTAAAAAATATTAAAAAAAAAAAAAACAAAGATGGTGAAGCAGAAGTCTCACAAAGAAGCCCTCTGCTTCAGAGATAGGGTGAAGGGCCAGGCAGGACTGTGGTTTTGGGTGATGTGTTCAGAAATGCAGCTCTGTGGTGTGCTGTGCAGAATTAAGTTTGTCTCTAGGTCCTGTCCTGTGTCCCCAGATGTATGCAAACAGGAAGGTTCCACCCTCATAGATGGAGATCTACACAAGAGTAGAAGCCAGATTCCTCTGTGGGAACCCAGGTCCCACATAAGAGCAATGGCTAGGGGTCCTGTATGGGTGGGCAACCTGAGGTCCTGTTGCATGTGTGGGTGCTAGAGCCAGGGATCCTGTGCATGGGCTATGGGTCTGAGTTCTGTACCAGAGTCCTGCACCGTCTTGCAGCTGGGGTCCTGTGCAAATTGTGGGGCCTGGAGACCCTGTGGGCACATGTGGCGTTCCTGCATGTAGGCAGCTGTTGGGTGTCCTCTAAAAACTCACTGAAAAACAGTGTTTCCACTACTTTAAACCCTGGTCCTGGAGAGACTAGGAATGCTGCAATCGTCTAGGTCACTGTCTTGTAACCAATCCCTGTATTTATTATATGAAAAACAAAGATACATTATAGCTTAAAGAGTTGTGAGAATGTAATGCATTAATTAAGTGTTTATAATAATATCAATAATAATATAAGAACAATATGTATTAAAGATTATTGTTTTAATTTTAACTCCTGTCTAAATACCTGTCAGAGTTTTTGGCAAATAAAGGCATTCATCAAAACCAGCCTCAGCAACAGCGAGGCCCTAAGCAACTCAGTGAGACCCTGTCTATACATAAAACACAAAATAGGTCTGGGGATGTGGCTCAGTGGCCGAGTGCTCCTGAGTTCAATCTCCAGTACCAAAACAAAACAAAACAAAAGGCATTCAGTGAACATTATTAAATGAATGAATTCATGAGTAATAATTCAATCTTCTTATCAGTCATGCATTATGAAATAAATCAATAAGAAGTATTTAGCTTATCAATTAAAACAGAGACATGAATAAGCAGTTCACTCTATGATGACATATCAAGGCAGGTACAATCACAACCTAGAAAGACATGGAATGTCTCTGAAAGAATGTGGTATTGCTATAATAGAAAATAGAACCAGATTAATGTTGATAAAATTTGGCTTTTAATATAGATTTTACCCATTATTATTTGGAAATTTGTCAATGTCAAGAGATCATTAATGTATATTTTTTCTGTAAGTGATATTTATTTGCTTCCTAGGATAAAGAAATTGTATGTGTGAAGCATGAAAGAGAGACTGTTGTGTCTTTGAGTAACTAAAACTAATCCAGTTTATTTGAATATTATAAGGACAAACAGAGAGAGTCTCAAGATAATGACAGAGTTATGTAGGGCTCATTTACACAGTCTTGTTATTCATCATAATGGCTTTAGGATACATTGTAGGGGGTTCTCTACCTTCTTTTTTTTAAAAAAAATTATCACTATTTAAGGGGATTTATTGTACTGATATATGCACAAGAAATCTTTGCTTTTTAACAATTTTTAAGTGTAGAGTTCAGTAACTTTAGGTACATTACCATTGTTGTGTAACCATTACTACATTTTATCACTACAACTTTTCCACTGTCCTAAATTAAAGCTCTATACCAATTAAACAGTATAGGAGATATATTAGTATCTAGTTCTCTGCTTAAAATTTTTGAGTGTCCCTTTTGATTAATGGAGGGCCAGTATTGAGAAGAGTAATTACTTGTGAGAAGTCTATATAATTTATAAAATATTATGTAAACATAATGTTTCTTTTTTTATCTGTAGAAATGTTCATACTGCCTGAAAGTGCTTTAGCTGGCTGAAACAATACAATTCTTCTTCACTTTATGAATTAAAACACTGAGTATGGTGAGTGTGTTAATGACTAATGCTTTGTGATTTCAATTGATATCATAGTATCATGTGTAATTTGTTTTTAAACTTCACTTGGCTTTGACTTTGTTAAGATTGGAAAGCAAACAAATTACACAAATAGCTGATTTTGTACTTCAATGTCTAAAAGATGCATAAAAACAGTTTGAATAAATGTAGGTAAAAAGAAATCTGCCTTCCAAATGTGTTAATAGTTTGTGATGATTTTAAGATCAAATGAAAAGTGAATTTCAGTACATATAGAATTAATATATACAAATATTTAGGGATGCTATCTTTTTCTACTAAAGTATGATGTACAGAGTAAATATTTTATTTCGAATAAAGGTACAATAGTGATTTATATAATTTCAAGGCTCTAAAGTATTCTGCAGTGTTGATCTAGTGTTAGACACTACTTAACTTTCAAGTAAATGGTTTAATATAAATCTAATTAAACTAACTCCTTAATTAAAAAAAAATTTGCTTGCATCAAGTATTACACATACATTTTCTGTGTATGTCAGCTGATTCTAGCCACAAGAAAATGAGCAGATAACAATTTATATAAGGGTAATTTTATTCCTTTATAGCAAAATTGACACCATAGCAATTATCCATTGCTCTCTGTAAAGTGTTCAGTATAATATATTGTTATATTGGATAAAATGTCTAGCTTGTATGTAGTGACATAATAGTCAATTTATCAAGAGTCTATACTAATTTATATTATACACATTTTCAACAAAAAAGAATCTAAAAACCTAAACAGGATATTAATTCATGTTCAAGAACAATACAAGTAATATAATAATAAGGGAAAGTAATACTTCATTATTAACAATGGATATACCATCGAGGCAGAACATAAAAAAAAATCAGTTGATTTAGTCAACACTGAAAAATATATGGAAATAACAGACAGAGGACATTTAATTAAACAGCAACAGATTATATATTCTTTAAAGTATACTTACAATATTCTTCAAGATTGATCACATGCTGCACAGAATAAGTCTTAACAAATTTAAGAAGATTTAAATCTTATTGAGTGTCATTTCTGACCAAAATGTTATGAAACTTGGAATACATAAGGGAAAAATGGAAAATGACAAAATATATGGAAATTAACCATAAAACATTCTTCTTAACCACCAATGGGTCAAAACAGAAAGTAGATGGGAAATAATAAAACTACATGCACACACACAACATATATACATGAGAAATAAGGTCATTGGCACAAAAATATAAAAACTTATGGATACAGCAAAAGCAGTTAAAAGAAGGAAATTCATACTGATGAATGACTACTTAAAGAAAGAAAAAAAGATGCCAAATAGATAACCTAACTTTACACTTCAAGGAGCATGGGAAAAAATGTCATTAAGAAGAAGGAAATAATAATGACTGCAACAGAAATAAATAATGTCTAGAAAAATTATAGAAATTATCAAAATACTAAGTTGTATTTTGGGAATATAAATACAAAAAAATTCCTTAGCTACACTGAGAATATAGATGATATAAATAAATAAAATAATAAATAAATGAAATGACATTACAACAAATATCAAAGGAATGCAAATGGTCATTAGAGATTGGTATGAATAATTTTATACCAATAAATTGGATAACATAGGAGAAGTGAATAAATTACTAGAAACATTCAGCCTGTAAGTTGCACTCCCCCCCAAAATAGAAAATCTGAACAGACAATGAGAAAGGGCATAGAATCAGTAATCATAAAGCTCCCAACAAAGAAAAACCCAGAACAAAATAGTTCTTTTAGTCAACTGCCCCAAATATTTGAAAGACCATAAATGCTAATAATTTTCAAACTATTCCAAAAATTTTAATTGTATAAAACATAAACTCATAAGGTATGCATTACCCAGAGACCAAAAGTAGACAAGGATTAAAAGAGAAATATAAATTGCATTTTGCTATAATTTTGAACTGGAAATTCTCCCAAAACACCAACGTTGAAAAAGTTTAGCTTTTAGCTTGGTACTATTGGTAGGTGATAGGAATTATAAGAGGTAAGTCCTAGTAGGTATTCTTAGAGTTATTGGGGGAATGGCCTTGAATGGTATCAGGGACATTATCATTTCCTTTCTTCTATCTTTTGCACCCAGCCATATGATGAATAGGATTCCTCCAAAATGTGATGTGATGTGTCACCATAGGCTCAAAGTAGTGGAGACAATTGGTTATGGATTAAAATCTCTAATACTGTGCGTCAAAATAAAACTTGCATTTTATAAGTATTTTAGTCAACTTTTTCACTACTATGACCAAAAGATCTGAGAAGAACAATTTGGGAGAAAGAGGTTATTTAGAGGCTCACAGTTTCAGAGGTCTCAGTACATAGATATCCAACTCCACTTCTCAGGGCTCCAGATGAGGCAAAAATGTGTGGCAGAGGAAAGCAGCTCATGATGATCAGAGAGCAGAGACTCCTGCCACTCACCAGTGATCCCAATCACTGATGCCCAGTTTGAGTTCTTTATATATCCTGGAGATCAGTGCTCTATCAGATGTGTGTGTGGCAAATTTGCTCCTAGCTGGGGATGGTGGCGAACACCTGTAATCCCAGAATTTGGGGAAGCTGAGACAGGAGAATCATGAGCTCAAAGCCAGCCTCAGCAATGGCGAGGTGCTAAGCAACTCAGTGAGACCCTGTTTCTAAATAAAAACACAAAATAGGGCTGGGGATGTTGCTCAATGGTTGAGTACCCCTAAGTTCAATCCCTGGTACAAAAAAACAAAACTGCTCCCAGAATGTAGGCTGTCTATTCACCTCATTGATGGTTTCTTTTGCTGAGAAGAAGCTTTTTAGTTTAAATCCATCCCATTTATTGATTCTTGCTTTTATTTGTTGTGCTTTAGGTGTCTTATTAAGGAAGTTGGGGCCTAATCCAACATGATGAAAATTTGGGCCTATTTTCTGCTCAATTAGGTGCAGGGTCTCTCGTCTAATTCCTAGGTCTTTGATCCACTTTGAGTTGAATTTTGTGCATGGTGAGAGATAGGGGTTTAGTTTCATTTTGCTGCATATGGATTTCCAGTTTTCCCAGCACCATTTGTTGAAGAGGCTATCTTTTCTCCAATGTGGATATGATATTCTTTAGATATCTCTTAGGTGTATTTGGTTTTGGGTGCAATTTAGGTCTTTGTTTCTTTGTTGGATTTCTGTTTGAATGATCTGTTCATTGCTTATAGTAAAGTGTTTAAGGTCCCAACCATTATTATATTGCAGTCTGTCTCTATCTTTAGACTTATTAATACTTGCTTTACATATTTGGGTGTTCCAATATTGGGTGCATACATATTTAGAATTATTTCCTCTTTCTGAATTGAACCCTTTATCATTCTATAATGACCTTCATCATCTCTTTTTACTGCTTTTGATTTACTGTCTTTTATCTGATAAGAGCTAGTCTATTTCTGCTTTTTTTTGCTTTTCATTTTGTTTAGTCAACTTTTTTGCTGCTATGACTAAATGTCTGGAGAAACAAAACTGTAGAGGAGGAAGAGTTTATTTGAGGGCTCATGATTTCAGAGGTCTCAATCCATAGACAGCAGGCTCCATTCCTCAGGGCTCCAGTTGAGACAGGAAAAACATGGTGGAAATGTGGCAGAGTGAAGTGGCTCACATGGTGATCAGTAAGCAGAGAGAGACTCCACTTGTCAGATACAAATACATGCCCAAAACCATGCCCCAATTATCACCTCCTCCAGCCTACCACTGCAGTTACCATTCAGATAATCCCTATCAAAGACTAAATCACTGATTAAGACTCTTACAACCCAATCACTTCTCCTCTGAACCTGTTTGCACTTTCTCACACATGAGCTTTGAGAAGATACCTCACATCAAAACCATAACGCATTTGCATGACAGAACTACTTCCATTTATTCATTTTCAGTCTATATGTTTTCTTACAAGTAAAATAAGTTTCATATAAGGAACACATACTTAGACCTTGTTTATTATCCATTTAGTCACTTTAAGCATTTTTATTGGAACATTCAATTTATCTATATTCAGGGTAATTATTGATAATTTAGTTCTTAAGAATCCACTTGTAACCTGTTTTCTGGTTTATTTGTTTAAGTTCCATTATTTTTCTCCATATATTTTACTCTCACTTTTTGAATTCTTGAATTACTATCATAGTGTGTTTTGATTCATTTCTTGCAGTTTTTGAGGTGTTTTTTTAACAGAATATTGCTTTGTGATTACTATGAGCTTAAAAAAGTCATATCTTTGATTATAATAAGCTGTTTTGAAATATTAGCAACTTAGCATGATTCTAAGGGAAAAAACAGAAAACAAAAATCAGAAAAATAAGAGAAAATATATTCATAAGAAATCTATCTAGTTAATTCCATTTCTATCCACATTCTGTAGTTTTTGTATACCATTTTACATCTTTCTATGGCTTATTGCTTAACATATTAGTATAGTATTAGTTAAAATTGGTTTGATTTTTCAAATTTTCATAGTAAATATTTTATGTACCATACCACAAAATTAAGAGCATTCTTATTTATTTGTATAATTTATATTTCCAAAGTTCACTACTTACTCATGAATATCTGTTTCAGTTTGAAGAACTTTTTAAAAAATTTTTAGCAGATCAAGTCTGGTAGTGATATGTTTTCTTAGCTTTTGTTTCTCTAGGAATATCTATAAACTTTAATCATTTCTAAAGGGTAGGTTTGCTATGTATAGTATTCTCCATTAAGAGTTTTTTTACCTTTATTTCTATGAAAGTATCATGTAACTCTCTCATGGCACTAAAATTTCTGCTGAGAATTTGGGTATCAATTGAGTTGGGAAACTTTTACTTGTTATTTGTAGCTTTTCTCTCACATTCTTGATACTGTTCTCTATCCTTCCCTTGTGAGAGCTTGATCATAAGATCGCTTGTAATAGACTTGATTGAGTTAAATTTGATTTATGACTATTGTCCTTCTTGTACCTGAATTTTGTATCTTTATGTAGGAAGTTTCCATTATCACTTCTCTGAATACATTTTCTCCCCCTTTGGGATTCATTCTTAAATTCAATTGCACTTTAATAACTTGAATATATGCTCTTCTGATAATGGCCCCAAATTCCCAAAAGTTTTATTAATTTCTATTTATTATTTAATATCTTTAACTATGTATTTTAAACATCTTGCTCTCAAGCCTACAAATTATTTCTCCTATTTAATCTATCCTGCTATTAATAACTTCTATCATATTTTTACTTTTATTGCATTTTTTATTTCAATATTTGTTTTATTTCTAAAAGTGTTTTTATCTCATTGTTTTGTTTCTGAGTATTTACATATTTATCAGTGTTTTCTTCAAGCTCATTGAGTTTTTTTTAGAACAACTGTTTTAAATTATTTGAGTTATAACATACTGATTATTTTCTGACCACTTTCTGTGATTTTGTTTTGAGTACTAGTTGAGGTCATGTTTTCCTGAAAGCTCTTGATGCTTGCTGGCTGTCAACATCACCTGAAATTTGAAAGACAAGATATTTATTGCAGTCATTTTAATCCAGTTTTGTGCCTGACTTTCCAGAAACTGTAAGCTAGTGCCAGTAGCCATTTACATCATATCAGCACTGGATGATAGCTAATCCTAAATTTTCCAAGGGTTTGTGTCAGCGTATTGTTCCTCTGTGCTATGAGTTAGAAATGAGGTATCACCCAAAATAACATGTGTGAGAAAATGCAAGAATTTTCAGATGTGAAACAATTAGATTATGAGAGATTTAAAATAAACAGCGGGTTAATTAACTGATATGGATGAACTGGGCAGTAACTATAGGTATACAAGGTGCAGATGGAGGAAGTAGCTCATTTTGGATGTGCTTTTGGGGTTCATATTTTGTCTTTGGTGAGTAAAACTCTTACTCCACTGCCTGACTGCCTGTCCTGAGGTGCTTTCTTTTGCCATGCCATTCTGCCATGATGTTCTATCTCACTTGGCCCCAGAGCTATGGAGTCAATTGATCATGTACTGATCCTCTGAAGCCAAGAGCCAAAATATACTTTTCCTTCTCTATGTTGTTCTTATAAGGTCTTTTGGTCACAGTGATGAAAAAGCTAGCTAAAACACCATGTCGGTACTAGACAACAATCATAAGCCCAGGTTTGTCCCAAATATTTTGTTAGTACATTTTTTACAAAGGAACAAGAGTACATAGAAAGAATACTCTGCCTGAAAAGCTTTCCTTTTTTTCCAGGTGAGTCTAGAGGCCTCATCTGCAGTTTCCAGTCTGTGGACAGACACTTCAGGATTTTTTCTAGTTCTGGATAGAGTCTACCATGAGTGAATCAGATTCTGTCTCCTATATCACACTCATATTTACCAAAGCTGTCAAGCTGTGCCACATTCTGAGCCTACTGTACACCAAATCAGCACAACAATGGTTTAACACCAAGGACAACACTTTCCTGAGTTGTCTTCTGCCCTGTTTGTGAGCACTGATATGGAGGTAGTTGTTGTGAGAAAAGTTGAGAGATGAGTAGTAAGTCCCTTGACTAACAAAGCTGGTGCTATGCTGGTGGTTGCATATGAATATCCTAGCTATAGGGGACTTCACAGCCTGAGAATGTAGATTGGTATTCCCTTGAACAAATTCAAGGATATGACTGATGAGGCCAAATCCCAAGTCTGTCCCATATCTGAACTGTTCTAGGTGTTCTGCCTGTGATCTCTGATATCTGAATTTGTCTTTCAGTTTCTTCTGGATGCTTAGTCTCATAGTTGTGGGCTCATCACTGGAATTTCACACAAAATTTTGAGGGATTTTGTATCATGTTCCTCAGCATATGGAGTCCTGTTCCCCACTCTGATACTTGTGTTAGAAGGAAGGATGATGGAAGCAGTGAGCCACCTGGAGCATCTAGTCCTAGGGGCAAAATCTGAAGATCTTAGCCTGGCAGATGCAATCATGGAACTTTGACAAACACTAAGTTTTATAGTGGCAGGCCTGGTATTGGGTTACAAGTCTAAGACATGGACTTAATTTTCTCTTTCTACCCAAAGCAGGAGATCCCTTTCTCTGCATTGAACTACTTCAAGGTGGAAGAGCGATGTCAAAGGCAGATTTTTCTTTCCTGCCTTTTTCAATGTCTTTTTATTTTGTTATACTAAAATCAGGCACTATGGTCTTTCATCTGATTTTATTACCTCTTGTGCAGGTTGTTTGATGCATGAATAGCTATTCAAATGAATGTGTCTGTAGGAAGAGATCACTAGAGGATTTTATTCATCTACTGTTTTGCTCTGACCCACTGTACTTATGATTTTAACAGTCCTTTTGTTCCCAATGAGCCTGTAATCAGTAGAGGTGAGAATTTGGTTTATCTAAATTGCTAAAATTCTTATTGAAAAAATGTTTTTAGAAATTTGAAGCAACATTTATTAAGGTGCATTTGAAAAATGTGTTCTTGGTTTATAGTCTTTGGAAAATTACCTATTTGTCATTTTTAAATGTTAGGTTTATTTTGCAAAGGTATCAATTAGTCCTAATAACATTTTCACTGTATTGAATGTGTACTCATAATAATCCTCACTCTCTCACATTAGACAATTTGACAAACTGAATTCTAAAAGATACTATTGCATCTCTGGATGGGGAAGGAATGAGTGAAGAGAAAGAACGCAGCATGAATTTGATGAAAAGCTCAGGTAAACATCACATTCACTTTTATAAGGGCACTGTTTTAAACTAAAGAAAAATGCTTCAGAAAAAAATTGAAGGCTTCAGTTGATATAACACAGATCATCGTGTCATGTAGAAAACAAACCCCAACTCCAAGAAGAAAACTATGTTTGAATCTGGGGAAAATATAGCCATTCCCCAAACTCTCAAAGCTCATAAATACTTTGTTACCAATGTGAAAAAAACATTTTGCTGATGGTGACTGTATTTCACCACAAATTTTTCCTATCTGTGGTTTTCAAGTCTACACATCAAAAACACTCATAATGAGTTATTTACTGTGTGCAAATGCATTCCAAAACTTCATGCTGGAGAGCTAAATTTGAGATAAGAAGGATAGATTCAGGAATTACTACTCTTTTAATTTTACTTAAGCTACTTTAATTTAACATCTATGGATTAAAAAGTGGTGATTTACCAGCAAACATAGAAATGCAGAGGTCATGATCCTGAAAAAACAAATATATTTGAATGTTTAAAATGAAACCATAAATGGATTGGTTTCAACATATATTTGAAAAATAGAAATAGAGAAAAATACACATATATATTTTGAAGAGCTATGTTATGAAGGTCCAAATATAATGAATGAACTAGTAATACATACAGACACTTGAATGAATCTCCGGAGATTTATTCTGAGTAAGAAAGGTCAATCACAGATGGTTATATTCTATATGATATCATAGGTATAATATTTTTGAAATTACAAACATCATTTTAGAAATAGAGAATGGATTGGTAGTTGCTTAGTGTTAGAAATGGTTGGGGGGAAGTAAGGGGAAAATAAAAGGGAGGGATCTTTGTGGTGACAGTGATATTTATCTTGACTGTATCAATATCAATATATTACAATTTTGAAAAGTTAACATTGAGGCATCTAGATAAATGACAAATGACTCACTGGACTATTCTGCATTATTTTTTGGGGGGGCGGGGGGACCAGGTATTGAATTCAGGGGCACTCAAACACTCAGCCACATCCCCAGCCCTATTTTGTATTTTATTTAGAGACAGGGTCTCACTGATTACTTAGTGCCTTGCTTTTGCTGAGGTTGGCTTTGAACTCACAATCCTCCTGCCTCAGCCTCCTAAGCTACTGGGATTACAGGCATGTGCCACCTAACCTGGCTTATTCTGTATTATTTCTTATAACTGCCTATGACTTTACAGTTATCCAAAAAAACATAACAAGCACATTGTCACCCTAATTATAATAGTCTCTGAGTGTGTGTGTGTATGTATGTGTGTGTAAGTGACAGATGGGGGAGGAGAAAGAGAG
Organism: Geosciurus inauris; assembly: GCA_004024805.1. Lineage (NCBI taxonomy): Eukaryota > Metazoa > Chordata > Mammalia > Rodentia > Sciuridae > Geosciurus > Geosciurus inauris. The sequence continues at coordinate 2,323 of PVHX01027552.1, read as the reverse complement.
AGAGGAAGAGATATTGATTCTGTAATTATTAAGAAATCATTTATCTTTAGAGGGAAATGCTTTTATTGTTGTAGGATCTTTCTTAACACATCATTTTTAACCGTTATCAATTGTTTTCCTTTTATAATGGATGGGATGCCATTATATTAAAATATTACTTCTGTATGACCTTCAAAATATAATTATCAGAAATGTTTGTGTAAACATTTTTACTGGTAGTGCTGACAGGTATTCTAATTGGCATTCTTGTCTTAAAGAAGCTTGTTTATTCTGAAGTTTGTAATTGCCTTTTTGGTTTAAATACTTTTCCAAATGTTCACTGATAATTATATTTTATACTATTAATCCAACTGTGATATACCTATGACTTGCTTGTACAGTGTTCTATTACATAAAATGACCTTTTTACTTCATTTATAGTTGTAGTTATCTTTCTTTTCAATATATGTTAATTTCTTTCTGGAATTGTTACATTGATGTTAACTGAACACTTCCTTAGAATCTCTTTTTCTATCTGGATTTTCTCCCTCATTTTGCTAGATTATATTCTTCAGTAGAGAGTTTATATTCCTTGAAGTAGTTTCCAAAGAGCAATTGGGAGCTGGCTGTGGTATACCCTGATTCCTTGTGTACATCTGGTGTCCACCTGCCCTGCATTTTCTAGAATAATATGATCTTTAAATGAAAGTATTGTCTTTTTAAAGAAAATATTTTTATTAGTGTATTATAGTTATGCATGATAGTGGAATTCATTTTTGTGTAATAATACATGCAAGAATTATAGTTTGCTCCATTTCTATCTCCAGTATTTCCTATATCTCTCCCCTCACACCTCCTCCTATTTTCCTTCCTTTGTTTATTGGTCTTCCTTCTATTTATCTATTTTGGAATGGGTGCTTTATACATATACATAAAGGTAGAATTCACTATGGTATAGTCATATTAAAAGAGCATAGTTTTGTCATTTTCATTCTGCTCTCCCTTTCTTTTTCCATATCTCCTCTCTCACACTCAATCCATTTCCATCACTCCACTTACCTTCCTTCTATTTTCATGGCACCCCTCTTTTTCCCCTTTATTTTGGTCTAGTTTCTGCATATGAGGGAAAATATTTGACCCTTGATTTTCTGAATTTGGCTAATTTCAGTAAGCATGGTGCTCTCCAGTTACTTTCATTTACCAATAAATTCTAGTATTTCACTCATTTTATGATTGATTGAAACTCCACTGTATGTATATACCACATTTTCTTATCCGTTCATCTGTTGACAGGCTCCTGAATTGATTTAATAACTAGGTTATTGTGAAATGTACTGCAATAAACATTGATGTGCCTATTTCATTAGTCTGCTTATTTTAGTTTTCAGATAAATAACAAGGAGTGGAATAGTGGGGTCACATGGTGGTTCCATTTCTAGCCTTTTGGGGAATCACCATACTGCTTTCTGAAGTATCGTACTAATTTTCAGTCCCACCAAAAATGTATGAGTGCACACAGTTTCCCACTTCCTTGCTAGTAATTATTATTTTTGATTTTTTTGGGGGGCGGGGACTGTACTGGAGATGGAACTCAGGGGCACTCAATCACTGAGCTGCATCCCCAGCCCTATTTTTATTTTATTTAGAGACAGGGTCTCACTGATTTTCCTAGTGCCTCACCAGAGCAGAGGCTGGCTTTGAACTCAGCTTCCTGAGCCACTAGTGTAATAGGGGAGTACCACTGTGCCTGGCTGTTATTGATATTCTTGATGATTGCATTTTAACTGGACTAAGATAAAATCTCAATATGTTTTTTGACTTACATTTATCTGATTACAAAAATGTTGAACTTTTTTTTTATAATTTATTCAAATGCATTTCAAGTCATAGTACATATATAGAGCTCAATTTTTCCATTTCTCTGGTTGCAAACCAGATAGAGTCACACCATTGTGTCTTCATACTTGCACCAAGGATGGTAATGACGATCTCAATCAACCATCTTTACTATACCCATTCCCCTTACCCTACCCCCACCTCCCTTCTGCCACATCCAGAGTTGCTCCATTTCTCCTATGTTCCACATTTCCACCCCCTTATGTATCATCATCCACTAATCAGAGAGAACATTCGGCATATGGTTTTTTGGGATTGGCTTACTTCACTTAGCATAATGTTCTCCAATTCCATCCATTTGCCTGAAAAGGCCATAATTTTATTCTCTTTTATTGCTGAATAATATTCCATTGTGTATATGTTCCACAGTTTCTTTATCCATTCATCTATTGAAGGGCATCTGGGTTGCTTCCACAGTTTTGCAATTGTGAATTGTGCTGCTATAAAC
>PVHX01027551.1:0-19245 GCA_004024805.1 Geosciurus inauris | reverse complement strand
CGCCTCCTGGCTACCGCTGCCTCCCGGTGATCCTGTACTCACACATACACGAGCGAAATTCCTGCGTGGGATGTTGAGCTGCAGAATGATGCCAGGAAGCTGGCTGGAAAACGGCACCTCCACCACTTCCAGCTTTGGTCCCTGAGAGCCTAGCGCAGAGTGGACTGTCTAGGCCGCCATCTTGGAACCGCCCCCCATGTTCCTTTAAATAATTGAACATACTTTCAATTACTTAAGACTTGTTCAAGTTTTCTTCACTTCCCAGAAAATGATAAATTTTGACATATGTTCTGGGCGCACTTGAAAAAATAAATTCTGAATTTTTGGACATTGTTTTATTTAGGTAAATTATGTCAGGTATATTGACTGAATTGCTCAAATATACTCTACACTAATGTAAGAAAAAGTCATAAAAAGTGAATTTTATTTGCTTATTTTATCCTCAATTAAAATGTGTATCATCTCACAATGAAGAATTGTTTCTTTCTTCTTTGAACTCTATCAAATTTAATTTAATGTATTTTGAATTTATATTAACAAATGTACTTTATACATATGAGTATGCATAGATTTAGAATTATAATAATTTACTATTGAATTTCTCAGCTTAACATTTTGAAATTCTCTCCTTATCTCAGCATTGTTTCTCAGGTTTGAGTATATTTTGCCTTTTATTAGTATAGCTTTCTTTTTATTAGTGTTTGCATGGTGTATCTTTTTTTACATCATTTCAGCCTTTTTGATCTTCTTCTTTAAAAAGTGTATCATAAAATAACATATATAGATTTTCCTTTTATATCTAGAATAATTTTGACTTTTACCTGAAATATTAATTGACAATATAATTGTTAATAAGTACTTATTTTATTCTGTTAAAATCAACATTTATTCTTGGTAAATACTCTTAACAAACCAACAATATAAAGCATTTTTTTCAAAGTGTATAAAGATCTTCCAGCAAACATTGCAATGAAGAATAAAATATTGAAAACTTTCCATCTAAACTCAAAAATGAAACAAAGATGCCAGTACCATTTTGTATTGGATGTCCCAGCCAATGTAATAATGTAAGAAAAAGCCATAAAAAGTATAAGGATTTCAATGGAAAAAAAACTGTCTTTATTTGCAGAAAATATGATCGTGTACATGGAAAATCCAAAAGAAGTGAATACCCCAGTATAATGCAATATAAATATTCCTTCCTTTCCCTACCTCTCTCTAGTTCCACAGTAATAAATCCAGTATCTATGTGCTTGAGTCTGTTTCTGGTTTCACAATTCTGTCTGGTTGATCTTTATCTAAATGTCCTTTTCTCAAAACTTTTAAAATTACTATCTAAGGTAGATTACAGTACAAATTACTTAAGTGTTCCTTTTGTAACAGAGCATTTCTGAAGTTTTGTATTCACCAATAATGCTGCAAAGCACAGGTGAATGTCCAAAATATTTCCTATAACTAATAAGTGCTCATTTTGAATATTCTACTAGCTTGTACTCTACTTGACTCAAATGTTTTGTGTTCATCTTTGCCTTTTCTTACTTCTTTTAGAATAATTAAAACTTTTCATAATCTATCCAACTGTTAAGTACTTGATCACATATTTACATTTTTTTCTTTTAACATGCTTTCCTTTGGATTAATAAAATAATTACATGTAGTGATCACTATGTCATTTATATTTACCCATACAATGCCACTTTCTGGTTTCCTTCATTTTTTTCTTACTTTTTAAGTTTTTTATCTGGTAATATTTATTTCAGCATAAAAAAACCCACCTTGTGATTTATTTCTTTTTCCTCATCTTTTTTCATTTTATTTTAATGTACATATACTTGCAGTGTTGACACTCCACTTTCATTTATTGAAACCATCTTTATTTCAAAATCATTTTAGAAAGATTATCTTTTAGGGTATATCAAATTCTATAGCCAGGCATGGTGATGCATAACTGTAATCTCAGGTACTATAGGGGCTGAGGCAGGAGTATTACAAGTTTGAGGCCAGCCTCAGCAATTTAGCAACAATTTAGCAAGACCCTAAGCAACTTGGAAAATAAAAATTTAAAAAATTCTAAATTGACAGCACCTTAAATATAATATTTCCATTTCTTCTAGTTTTCATAATTTCTTTAAGTATCAGATGAAATTAAAACCATATGTTTTCTGTTTTTCTTTTCTAGCTGTTTTAATATTTTTCTCTTTGCTTTGAATTTTTTTTGTGGTTTGAATCTGTTGTTCACAGATTATTTTCTTTGTTTATTTTGCTTGGGTTTTCCTGAACTTCAACTATATGTTGATGATGTATTTCAGCAGATTTAAAGCTTTGTCATGTTTCATCTTCTTTATTCTTTTGCCTTCCTTCTTCAAAATAGTATTTTGGATATTTAAATTCTACTGGTTTCTTATCATCTATTTTTTACATTATTTCCTCTCACCATACTACACTATGAATATTTTCTATTAATTTGTTTTCTGGTTAATCAATCCTACTGATAAAGCCAACCCAAAAGTCCTAATTGCAGATATTTATTTTCTAAGAATGTACAATTATTTTTATATAGTCTCGTTCTGTTTCATTCATCCATTTTTTCATCTATTTTTCTTTACCATTTATTTTAGATTTTTTCATACATTTATGACAATTTTAAGTAATTTGGTGTGGATACCAACATTTGGATCACATAGTGGTATGATTTTATTGTCTATTTTACATCCTTGATTATCAATTCAATAATCCTTTTGTCTTAAATGTCTCAAATGTTGAATGTAAATGATGGATGCTTGTGTTAAATATTTTAGTGGCTAAATATGACTTAACTCCTACCAGGAAAGGTTTATTCTTTCCTCTGATGGGTGTAAAAAGTATGTGCTACATCCTTTAGTAAAAACAGGTTGAATTTTGTCAAATCTGGCCTCTAGTTTTGATATAACTCAACTATTTCTGGTTTGCCTGTTCCTAGACTATGGCCCTCCATGTCTTCCAATCAACATCAAGTGAAAACTTACCTCCTCATCCCTAATGAACAGAGGGAATATCTTTTACTTTTCAGAAATTTTCAATTCATCCCTTTAGCTTCCTAGCCCTCACATCTTTAGAATTCAGATAACTTTAAGACAGCAGTGTGTGTGTGTGAGGTTGCTTGAATTTCCAATTATGTCACTCCAGACCCTTATAGTCACTAAAGCTTCATCTGGTTTCTCTTCAATCCAGGTATCTGTCTATCCTGCTCCCAAGATTTGAAAATTCCTTCGGGGACGTTTTGTGGCCTCTCATTTGCTCTGAGAGTTTCTCTCTTTTCTGCACTTTGGGAATTGTGCTCCTTTGGTCCTATTTGCTTCTTTGGTTCTCAGATAGCTTTAACATAAGATGGTTGTAATATACCATTCTCTCTCAGTTTTATTATTAAGAACTTTCATTAGTGAGCTGTAGCATTAACATAGATCAAACTCGTTTGTGTCTTTCCACAAAGTCAGAATATATTAACTAACAAATATACTGACCATACCACTTTCTTCAGTGGCAGTTCACCGACTACTTGTGGGTCACCTGATAGTTATCAGCAGGACAATCAGTTTCTTTTATTTCAATTTTAAATTCTCATATCTAGAACACTAAAGTCACATGTCACACTTTACACACATATATTACAGAAAAGCTAAGAAAATGTTAAGGCAGCCACAGGGGTTCAGGAGATTGAACTAAGAGCAAAGGCAGAGAACAGATATGAATGCAGAAAGTCACTGTAGGTGTTGAGATAAGATTACCAAACCAACCAACCAAAAAAACTTGTTCAGGGCACAGAGCTATCGAAGTGCAAGAACTTATTCTAGTTTAAGGTTCAGACTGTTGATAGCACTTTTACACTGTCAGCTTCAGATGTTGGCTTGGACTAGGCCATGCGTTGTTATGGGCAGGAGAAACCACACTCTGCTAAGAACAGAGGACCGAGCTCTAAGATTCTCTAGTGATTTTCCTGGGCCAAGTTCATGACAAATGACCAGGTGATAAGGTCAGTGTGCCAGTTTCCAGTCTTGGGGTGTGCTCTCTCTTATGGACCTCAAGTGAGGGGTTGCTTCATTCCATGGTCTCCTATGTTTAATAAGCTCAAGGGTCTGTTGTGAATTTGATAAACCAATGTGTCCATGTGCTTTTAATTAATTTGATAAGTACACAGGTGGTCGTTTTTATTACTATTCATCAGCTTGTGTCTTATGGCTGTGTAGGCAGATGGTGGTTGTTTACTTGCACAAAGTGTAGAGTCATTCTTCCTGAGCATTTAAATTCAAAATGGAGTAACTTATGGCTACCGCTTTGTGAAGTGAGTAACCCAGGATGAGGCACAGCCTGAAAACTGCTGCACTATATATCACAGTATAACTCAGAGAGGGGTACAGCGGGTTCTCCACAGAAACATTGGCCTTCCATGGACTTCTTCATCCTACTGACAGTTAAATTTCTTTCTTGCTTTAAAATAAGCCAATACTTGGTTCCATTACAGCTGCAGTGTTGTCTTAAAGTAATCTGATAACAGTGAGAAAGCAAAGAAAAAGTCAAACCTTAAAGGGTCGTTTTAGCCCAGTTGTACTACTCATAATATTTCTCTGTCTCCTTTACTTATAAAGTCATTATGCCCATTGGTTTTGACAAAATGATCAGTTTCAGACAGTGCTATTTTTATCCTTGTCTAAGTCTCATATAGAAATTAATACCATTTCTGCTTAACGGCTTAAGACTAAGTTGTCTTTCAGGAAGAATTTTGTATTTAGCATAACTAATAACACTTCCATTAGCTTGCAGAACATCTCACAGATATTTTGAGATTTGCAGATTAGTTTACAGAAGATCTCTATCATAAAAATGCTGAGACTCCTAAGCCAGTATTAAGCATGTCTCTTTGCAGCTGCAAAATGTTCCACAATTCAAATCTGTGTTATATGTCTCCTAATCCATCTTCTTTGTAGACAAAGAGCAACTCATTTTGCAATCAAATGGTGGGAGCTATTCATCTTCTTTTTTACCTTTAAGGCAAAAGAAAATAAAAAGAACATAAAATAATACATTTACATCATTGTATGTATAGAAGATCATAAGCAAATCAACCAGTGTGAGTGTGTGGAAAAGGCTTTTGAAAAATAAAACTTTTATTTAAAAAAAAAAGTATTTTAGTGCAAGCACCCCATATACTGGGAAAATTCAAGATTAAATGTAAATCCAATAAAAAGAGGATAATGAAAATAAAGAAAAAAATGATTGAATATTTCTTTCTAATACAAGTAGGAAACAAAGGTGGATTGTAGTATAGCACAGATAGACAGAAATGAATCATACATTCAATTTCCCAGGAAGAAGATAAAATGACATTTAAGGTATTTTAAAATGGCACATTGTGCATTGACTTTGAAGATATTATTCCAAAGATCTAATAATAGAACATAATCCATTTCATTTAGACTTCAGTTAAATGTGTTTTTGATGTAATAATACATTAACATAATATTCTAATATTTTAAATTATGACTTTGGGTCATGACTAATTAATCTATGGGGTTTTATTAGACTTTGATAAACCCTAGAAATAGTTGGTAAAAAGAAAAATGATGTTTTAATGACTTTTGTAAAGCATTTTAGTCTCTAAAAAGAAATCTGACTCTAAAGTTTTAAAATTAAAATTAAATTATTATTTAAAGTTTAACTTCTTTGATTTGTTTGGACTGAGAATTGATAGAGATACTTAAATAAGTAAATGCAAAGAGGCTTATTAACATAGTTTCAGAATTTCTATATGGATAAATGTTTTTCTGTTTGGGATTCACAAAAAAGGTGGCAGAGCCTTTAATTTTTCTGTATGTTAGAATATTGACATCATCAACTAGAAATAGTTTGCATATTTTCCATACCTGAAGAATATTGTCATTATTGATCTATAAAAATTAAATAACTATGAACAAAGGTTATAAGATTTTCTAGAATCAGTTCATTTGATATTAAATATACTTAAAAGCAATGTATATTCTTGCTATTTTCCAAAATAAATGACTATGAAAAATAGACCTATAGAGAGTATATTTTTCCTAGGATCAAAACTGCCACAAGTTTATTCTTCAAGAAGATGCCAGATCTCAGGATCACATAACTGATTCCAAAACAGAAATGGAAAAGTAAAAAATTATAAGGGCAGACAATTTGCAACTTGCCAGAATAATGCCAAAATGTTTATTTAGTTTTTCTGTCATAAGTCAAATGATAATTCATGAAGATTTTCAGCTTTTCCACAGCTTACATTTTCACTGTAATGTAATTTTCATTTGTTGGTATTAAATTAAGTCACGATAGATTTTTTAAGCTACTATAAATTATATACCCACTAATATGCAGGCTCAGACATCCACAAACAAGGTCTTGAAACAAAATTAGCCTGCCACCCACTTTTCCATGATGTATGATCCAAGTATGTATTTTAATTTTTAAATAATTGAAGAAAATCAAAAGAAAAATAATATTTTATGACACATGAAAATTAGATGAAAAATCAAATTTCAGAGCCTTTAATACAGTTTTATTGAAACAGATCTAAATCAGTTATTGTGAATTGTCTGTTGAAATTAATAATGTTTTAGATACATTGAATTAAATAAAACAGATTAGGAAAATGAATTATAACTCTGTCTTTCAATATGAATATTATAACATCTAATACATATCTCACATTACATTGTTATGGGACAATGCTGCTTTGATGATTGCTCTCACTAATGATCTACCAGAGAGGTGTGAATGAGAGTTTCATGTCTCTTTTAATAGGATAAATTGATCAAAACAACAGAATAATTTTTAAATCCTACAAGAGATTGGAGTTACTTATCCTAACAGTTACAGAGAAGATGACAAAATGATAAATAATGGCATCATGATTATAAAATTCATCCCATTCGAAGCTCTAATATTCTAATTCTCCAATTTCATCTTTTTTTTTAAGAATTGACATTATAAGACGATAGTTTTAGAAAAGATGCAAGTAGTAGCTTTAGATAACTCATATCAACTAATCACCCAAAACATCAATTATATTATCATTCTAAGCCACAGAACATTTCTGCCAGAGAAAATTTTATTTTAATATCAATATTATCCTAAAAGTGCAAATATTCTGATTGAAATCAAGTTGAGTGTACTGAGTGTATTTACCATGGTGTCACTACACCCATCCCAGGCTTCAGGTAGCTTAAGGGAACCATGAAGAGACTTTCTGAGAAACAGAACACACAGTTAAGCCAGGACAAGAGTATGCTGAGGTCCTTCCGTTAGTGATTCATTGTCTTACTATCAATGGCTATTTGGAAAAAAACAAATGTTTTTACTAGTACATTAGAGTTACACAAAATAGTGGGACTCATTTTGACATAAAAGGCTACTTTTTAACTTGAAATATAAAGTTTAGTACTGAATCTTTTTGAGAATAATTATCAAATGATATATAAAATATGTAAACTTAAAAATAAGCATATGTGATTTATGATTAACCATAAATATAAAGGTACTTCCTAACGTACAAAGTCCATCCACATTTTTTATTAACTTAAGACATAAGAAATTATTAATTATGAAAATGATAATTTCACATAGTTCAAGATGATAGATTAAAAATGTATTGATAATGGGTATAATGGCTACTTGAGCTGAATTTTTAAGAGCAGCATCTTTTCCACTCTATTAATATTACACCTCAGGCTAAAACTAACACTAGATAGAGGTACTTAGTATAAAAATTGTTATATTGCAGGGATGCTGGATCTGAATTATCTGGGAAAATCCTTCAATTATGCAGAAGAGAGGGTCAAGTAGGCCTGTTGATTATCTTCTGAGAGGCAACCAATAGATTTTGTTTAGGATTTTCTATTATAGAACAGCTTCTTACCATGGCCAATTATATAGCATATGGAATTGGCAATTGGACACAGGGATTTGAAGTCTACTTTTTTCCTCTTGTACTTTCATTAATAACCATCTTCAATAGTTTATCTGTCTGAATCATAACATTAGATGGAGTTTCAAACTATGGGAATAAATGTTTTAATAGAAAGTTTTATGCAATGTAAAATATTCCCTCTAAAATCAGGATTTTAGATTTATCCAAAAGCCCAATAAACAAATATCCACATCTGAAAAATACTACAATTCTTCCTTTGGCCTTAGTAATAAATTTCTCACAGCCTGGTAATTTCAATTGTCACAGTACACAATTCTTAGTGAACTATTAAGTAGTTTTAGCTATATTTATTTTTTATTCATAGAGATGATATGAGACTATACATGAACCTACAGTCTTTTGAGAAAAAACTTAGGATATCATTTCATTCAACATCTATGGAGTGCATCTTCACAATTACGTCAGAAATCAGAAATAAAGAGATTATTTAAGTCTTAGTCTATGACCTACAAGAATTCATAGTTCACTAGGGGAGAAAAGTCTTAAGTGTGGTTGTGAATATTGTTTCTTACTTGCCATACAAGTTACAAAATTAGAAAAAAATGTATGCTTTGTTTTATTCTACCATGGATGTTATAACTTGCTATTTTTGTCTGTCATGGCTATTCAAAGCTGATAAGAACTACCAATGTGAAAATGTGGGCCAAATTATTGTAGTAAGAATATAAATGTATCTATATACTATTGGAATGAGTATAGAGATAGTATGCTACAAAATATACTAACTTTGTTTAATTACAAATTTTAATTTTATATGACTCCATGTTTTGGTGATTGGCAATTACATAGCCAGAAGGCAAATCAATCAATTAGAGAATGTAAAAACCCAAATACTAGAAAACAAATTGTATATCTTCTACACCATCCGCAGAATGATTTCATTTTAGATGTTTATATATGGAGAGGTGATGGATGTAGTAAAACATAGACAGCAATGTTGATGGGAGAAATAAAAATGAGTGAAAGTGTACACATTTTTATGATTATTTGCAGGTCACTGATCCAGTTTATTGATAAAAGATTATGAAAACTAGTGATCAAAGCAAAAAAATGTCATTAACACCTTGATCTGAAGACAAGTGAGCTTGTGCTTGGATGGCTTCTTTGTCCCATGTATACTGAGGCCTCCCTGGAATGTCAAATTCTGAATGCTCACAATTTTATGACAAGTATATAGATATTTCTGCCCAAGTTATTTCATAGATTCTTTATCTAAAACTGCTCTAGATTTTCTTTGTTGAAATTGAACAGTTTTATCTTTTCTTTCCCTTGAATAGTTTTGAGCAAAAATGAACAAAACTATTTGGAGAAAATAATCTTTTCTTAGTCATAAATGGAATAAAACCAAAACACTTCAGGGTTGATGATCTTCAATGTTAAGTCCTGTCAGAAATCCAACAATCTGAATAACTGTATTAGTTTCAGAAATTCTTCTGAAAAATTGCATGTGATCCACTTCTGATCAACTTTCTACTAGGTAAAAATTCATAATTCCTAAATATCCTCTATATCTGGGAAGCAGCACAAAAAATTGGCTATAAAAATTCTAGGGATATTAGAAATTAAAAACATTATATAATCCTTCATATCATAAAATGAAGCTTATCATTGTGAGCAAAATTTTCTTATTAAAACAAATTTGAAAGTAGAAATTTTAAAGTTGTTTTTCAGACCTGAGACAATTTAAAAATTAGGAAGCTCTTTTAAAAGACCACAGTCAGTGAATTTAACCAGGAAATTGATAAAATATATAAAGTACAAAATTTCATATCTGCTGGATCATGGGCATAACTTCATATTATAAATCAGTTAACTTTCTAAGGTTTATGGCCATTTCCTTATTGCTTTCTGGAGATAACACCAAAGTCATATGTCACTATTAGATTATAGGCAATTTAGAAATTTGAGATATTTTACTTTGAAAGTGAAATAAAGCAGTTATCTCTAGCTGGCTGATTTTTAGTCTACCAATCTTGAATGTAAATAAGATGAAATTTTAATGTTTTATTTTTTAGACACAGTTTAGATGGCACATTTTGGATCTTTCCTGACTTCCTTTCTACAAAACTATTGCTCCTCAAAATCCACACTTCCTTGGTGTAGTGTTGCTGTGTGGTACTTTGCTATGGGCATAAACATGAGAGACACACAGTCTTCCACTCCCATAGGAAGTCACTTGCAATTTCTTTTAGCACTCAAATTATTCTGTATGTATTTTCCATTATTTTCTAATGAAGGGCTCTTGTTTTATTCATCTCTTTTTCCACCACCCAGTTGAAGGCCCAACTCATTGATGTATTGGATAAATGGAATTGTTGGAATGAAGTATATCCCTTTTCATAAAATTTTAATATCTTTTGCCTATTAAATAAGATCACTTTCTATTCTTCATGACTAAAATAAGAAATTCAATGTAATCCCTTATGGAATAAATGGTGCAGAGGAAAAATAGAGGATCTGGCACATGTTGTCATGTAAATTGTGTTCTAAAGTGACCATAGTTGTCTCTTCATCTTGTGTCCCCACAGCCTGGCTCAAAATCCAGCTCCTTGTGGATGCTAACAGTGACTTTCTTGATCAGCCAAGAAAGTGGTAGAATTATACATAGAGTTAGTGTTCCACCCATTATCTGATATGTGACATGGTATCTATTGCTTACCTTCCACAGTTCCTTTTCACCTCCTGGAAAAGAAATTTAACTTCTACAGGTTTGGTAGAAAGATTATCTGGGGGAAATGTTTACAAAAATGTTTTGTAAACTGTGAATCCTGAAACCATTACATTAATATCACTAATAATCTTAAAATATGAACACACTCTTATGTTTTCCTTTTCAATATTGCCTTATTATAAAAAGACAAAACAAATTTCCTTAATTTCTCTGGCACATATATTAATGTTGTGATTGGATATTTTTACTTTCTTCCCTTCCATTTCTCCTATAGTGTTATTGATTTTGTTGAATATTATAAAAACATTTTGGAATATTAATAAATTGTGTAATAATTCAGAAGGTAATTAATATTTTTGTTTAGTAGAATGTCCTGTTCTAGGTCAGTGCAGAAAATAGAAAACCTAAAAATATGTTTGTTGTAGTGTTTTCTTAACTGGCTGACTAATCTTAATAGGAGTCTCTATAATTTTAGAAAATATAAAAATGTTAGTGTATCATTATTTCTCAAGCTTTATACTACAAATTGAAATATACCACCACAAGTTGTCTATTATATGAGAAGTTAATAATCTGTTTTCTAGTTTGCTCTTTTTTGACTCTGTAGAGTTCACTTCTCATTAGGATAGGTGTTTCCCAAGATTCTGTATCATAATTCTTCATTTGAGTTTGGAAAGTCATTTTTAAATGTCCTGAGTTTTTCTATTTTCAAAAAAAAAGAATAAAAAGCTCCACATCATGGTTAGCACTTGTTAATATATGACTTTTTGATCACAAGAGGTGTAAAGTACTAGCTCACTATGATTTTAGTTTGCACTTGCCTAATCATTATTGAGACTGAGAATCCTTCAGATTTTATTGATGTATCTTCTTTGGGAAAATATCTATTCAAATATTTTGCCAATTTTTAAATTGCATCATTTGTGTTTTCATTATTGACCCGTTATTCATATATTTTTGATAGAATTTTCTTATCAGATATGATTCATAAATATTTTCTTCCATTCCTTTGTTCATGCTTGTGGTGTGTGCTTTGAAGCAAAAAGTTCTCTGTTTGATGAAGTTTAGTTTTTCTGATATTTTTCTTTGGTTGCTCGTGCTTTTGATGTCTTATTCTAAGAATATTTTACCAAATTCAAGTTTATGAAGGTTTCTCCCTATATTTTCTTCTAAGACTTCTATAATTTTGACACTTATATTTAAGTCTTTAATCCACTTTGAGTTAATGTTTGTATATGGTGTAAGGTAAGGGGCCAAGTTTACTCTTTTGTGTGTAGCTATCCATTTGTCCCAATATCATTTTGTTGAAATTACTCTTCTTTCCCCATTAGGTGGTCTTGGCAGCCTTGTTGAAAAATTGCTTGATGATATTCTAGGTATATACCCAAAATAAATTAAAGCATACTTACTAAAAAAACTTGTATATAACTTCTTATAGCAAGATTATTTATTAGCCAAAAGATAGAAACAACTCAAATGTACATCAAGTGATGAATGACTTATAAAAATGTGGTGTACTCATATCATGAAGTTTAATTTGACCATAATAAAAGAGCAAAAGACTGAAACATAGAAGAACCATGAAAACATTATGCTGAGTATAAGAAGCCAATTACAAAAGATTACTTATTATATGAATCCATTCATATGAAATGCCCCAAGTAGGGAACTGTGTACAGAAAGTTGGTGGAGGTCAGAGGGCAGAGTAATGGTCAGATAGCCAAACAGAACATGGTTTCTTTTTGCAGTAATAATATTCTTATGTTCTAAGTGTTGTAAATTTTTGAAATTGATTGTGGTGATTATTGCATAAATGTGAAAATATACTAAAACAATTGAATTATATATTGGAAATAAATGAATTTATAGTATGTGAATTATATCTCAATAATTTGTTTCAGAAAAGACAGAGGAATCTGAGGAAAAGGCTAAAGATGTGAGCTGTTGACTGGTCAGGGAAAGAGGAAGAAACAGTGAAGAAAAACTAGAAGGATCTATTAAAGAGGAATGCACAAATTCAAACAACCATATTAGCCTAGAAGTCAAGCAGGGTAATAGTTTCAGGGAAATAAACTACCAACTGTGTAAAATATGTTACCGATAGGGTAAATAAAGAAGGAATAAAAATTGGCAGCATTAATTTCTAGGATATATCAAGAACTCAAAAAACGGAACACCAAAAAATAAAAACCAAGCAAACAAACAAAACAAAAAATAATCCAATCAATAAAAGGGAAAAGGGATTGAACAGGCACTTCATAGAAGAATAAATAAGAATGGTTAACAAATATATGAAAAAATGTTCAGCATCTCTAGCAAACCAAAACTAAACTGAGATGTCATCATACTCCTGTCAGAATAACAAAAATCAAGAATATAAGACACAATAAATGTTGGCAAGGATGTTGGGAAAAGGTTCACTCATATATTGCTGGTGGAACTACAAATTGGAGCAACTACTCTGGAAAACAGTATGGAGATTCCTCAGAAAACTTGGAATGGAACTACCATTTGACTAGTTATCCCACTCCTCTGTTTATATCCAAAGACTTAAAATCAACATTCTACAATGACGTGGCGACATCAATGTTTATAGCAGGTCAATTCACAATAGCCAAGCCATGGAACCAACGTATGTGCCCTTTAACAGATTAATTGATAAAGAAAATGTGGTATATATACACAACAAAATACTATTTATCCATAAAAAGAATGGTTTTATGCCTTTTGCTCATAAATGGATGGATCTGGAATCCATCATGCTACATGAAATGAGCCAATCCTAAAAATCCAGAGGCTGAATGTTCTCTGTGATATGTCGATGCTAACACACCCAAGGAGAGGAGAAGAATAGAAGTTCAGTGAATTAGAAAAATAGGAATAAAAGGTCAAGAGGAGATAGGAATAGGAAAGACAGTGAAATGAATCAGACATAACTTTCCTATGTTCATATGTGAATACACCAGCAATGAAACTCCACATCATGTACAACCACAAGACTGGGATCCTAATTAGAATAAGTTACTCTCCATGCATGTATAATATGTCAAAATATACTCTACTGTCATGTATATTGAAAAGAATAAATAAAAATTAAGAAATAAAAAAAATTGATTACTGTATTTGGCCCAGTAATAGTTATTGATTGGATAGTACTCATTATGATGCCGTGATAGAACAAAAATCTGCTATATAGAATTTAAGAGAGAAAAAGGAAGGAAAAGTTTTATCTTTGTGAATTATGCAGCTCTTTTAAGGATTTTTAAAGATAAGAGAAAACTCAGAAAACACTTAGAGGGCAAACGCAAATCTGAAGATACTTTTTTTAAAGATGGAAGCAATACTAGCAGTTTTGATTGCTGGTGGGAATGATTTACTAGAGAGAAGAACACTGATGATATAAGAGAGAGAAAGGTGTCTGAAATTTTGAGTAGTGAGAGTGAAAGGGATCTAGTGCAAAAGTAGAGAGTCAGTGCACTGAGTCCTTCCATCATCTCAAGGAAGAAAATGGAGCATTGAGCACAGATGCAAATCAGTGTAAGTCTTTCTATTGCCAGAATATGCATTAACGGTTCTCTAGAAGTTACTGCTCATGGATTTAATATGAAAACTGCCAGCAATGGGTTTCTGCCTCTTTTCCTCTCCCTGTGTTTCTCTGTGCATTGGGGCAAATGTAGGGCAAGCAGAAAGATGGCTTGTGGTCAAGTGAGCAAAGTGACGCTGGAAAAGAGCCAAGGAGTTGAGCATGGTTTAAGGGAGAACCTACAGTGATGACATAAATTTAAGTTATACATGCTGACAAATGTGGGAATAAATAGGATAAAGAACAGTGACAGGTGGTGGATCGCAACATAATCAAATGCTGCTTAGACCTAGGGCACAAAACTAAGTTAGATGGAAGATTAAGAGGTGGTACTGAGAGAGGGGGAGTATATCAAATTGATATTTTGGAGAATTGGTAAGATGCCAAATTACTCCGCAGTTCTACAAAGGTATGAAAGAGGAAACATCCATCATGAAAAGAGAAATACCAAGGAAGCATGTCTCATCAAGTGAGTCAGCTGTCAATAAGAGCAATTAATGTAAAGGACCAACTGGAGTAAAAGTTGAAGACTTTTACTTTTAAAAGTAGGTGACTTAGCTGATAATTACCCTAAGTTTTAGATGGGATGGAGGAAGGGTTTCAGTAAATGAGGACAAAATGAAAAGAGGGTAAGAAATACATGCACAGATTTCTTTGTTAATTAAGGTGATCTAGGAATTATGAGCTGCTTATGATGCCTCATCTGAATATTATAAGGGATTTTTAAAATAAGTCCAAGGGATGGCTACAGATGCTCTCATTAGAACTGTGTATAGTGAGGGTGAGGAAGAATGGGAGCTCTTCTCAAGAGCACACATTTCTGAACTTGATTGCTGAAGAAGGATATCTCATGTTTGCAGAGAAGTAGGCTTGTTTTCCAAATAGAGACTAGAGACAAGCAGAGGTAATATATTATTCTGAGTCACTGTTGACTCCTGTAAATGGTAAGATGTACAAGGATGGTCTTATAAACTCAGCATGGACCCTACTTATAATGTGTAACTTGAAGATACCTCTTTAAAGTTAGTTCCATAAGAATACTCCCTTTAAAGTTACTGTCATTATATCAAATGAATTTTCAATTATCTCTACCTTTTCACTTGCTGCTTTTTAGCCTGATACTAGGTTTGTGTATATATGTATATATGTATACACAAACTACCAATATCCTCATTTTATAAATTCTCATGATAGAGTATAAAGATAAATATTTCTTCTCTAGAGAACAAAAAGCAGTAAAATAGGAAGAGACCAGGTAAAAGATGGTTTTTATGGAGATACTGTGCTAAACTAAATCTACTTACTCTTGAATATAGCTGAAAGATTAAATATTTGTGGTTGAGTCATTTGAATCTCATCTCTGTTACAGCCTCTGAATGCAATTTCTATCCAGCATCATTTCCTTTTTCTTATCATATTGCACATGATCTCTTGACTCCTGTCAAGTGTAAGATGCATAGGGATGGTCTTATAAACTCAGTATGGACACTACTTTTATAAAATAATAAAGAAGATGTTTTTTAAATACTAAAGAAGATACTATAGTGTATGCAGTAAGGCTGCTTATTCTCTCCATTCTTGCTTTTCAAAGAATATGATAGAATTGTCTCTCTGCTCCACTAATTAATGATCACATGGTCACTTTACTCCTTGTCACCTTAGCTGGAGATATTATAGATTGCATATGTTTCATAGTCCTGGTTTGATGATCAAGGATTATGCACCCAAGAAGCCCTGATAACAACACTGGACCCAAAGTGAAGGTGAGGGATAAAACTTCATTTTTTTAAGCCTCTGAGAACTGAGGTAAGATTATTATCATATCTTAATGTAGCTTACCCCATCAGCTATAGCATACTTCCTTCTTTCTCCTTTGATTTCAAAGAATAATTTTCACTGTTTTTCCATTTGAAGTATTTTTTTTTATTTCAGGTATGTAGTTTTTTTTATTTCAGGTATGTAGTTTAAGGGTAGTTTAATTCTTATTTTATAATTTCCTTTTTACTTACTTCTTTGGTTTTTCTCTCTTAATTTCTTTTCAAAATTCTTGAGTTGAAACCCAGTTCATGAGCCGGGCGCGGTGGCTCAAGCCCGTAATCCCAGCACTTAGGGAGGCTGAGACAGGAGGATCGCGAGTTCAAAGCCAGCCTCAGCAACGGCGAGGTGCTAAGCAACTCAGTGAGACCCTGTCTCTACATAAAACACAAAATAGGGCTGGGAATGTGGCTCAGTGGTCGAGTACCCCTGAGTTCAATCCCCGGTACCAAAAAAAAAAAAAAAGAAACCCAGTTCATTTGTTATTAATCTCTCTCATTCTTGAAAGGTAGATTTAAGTTATAAATTTCCCTGTAAATGTTGCTCTGTCTCACAGTTTTCATGATCATTCTGTGCTTAGCAATTATCTGATAGTAAATAATTTAGTTTCCAGTCACAAGATTTTAAAAATTTCTTTAGTTATTAATTTCCAACTTTATTGAGGGTTTTTTTGTTTTGTTTTGTTTTGTTTTTTTGTTTTGTTTTGTTACTGGGGATCGAACTCAGGGGCACTCGACCACTGAGCCACATCCTCAGACCTATTTTGTATTTTATTTAGAGACAGGGTCTCACTGAGTTGCTTAGCGCATCACTGTTGCTGAGGCTGGCTTTGAACTCTCGATCCTCCTGTGTCAACTTCCTGAGTTGCTGGGATTACAAGAGTGTGCCACCCCGCCCAGCAGCTTTATTGAGTTTTGATAAGAATATAATATAGTGTTGTTGATCCTTTTGAAACATTAAGGATTATTTTTGCCCTACTATATGTTGAAATCTTTTGTTTTTCTTTTTGAGATGCAGGAGATCCAATTCAGGGTGTCTCACAGACAATAGGCAAGTTCTTTACCACTGAGCTACATCCTGAGTGTGTGTATATGTTAAAAATATGTGAATGCCTGAACAGTGGTCATGGTATGCTCAATTTAGAGTTTATACTAATGGTATTCATATCTGTTTCTTAGTTGAACTGTGCTGTCTTTATCTGTGGATTTCAGAAAAGGATGTGTTAAACTCTTCAGCCAAGATTGCTGACTTACCTGTTTATCCCTACAATTCAGTCAGTTGCATTCAATATACTTAGAGGCATTAACAGACTGTCATTTATTTATATTGTTCACTATTCTGAGTTTTTTAAAAGCATAAACTCGTCACTGTAACATTCAAAATAAAATTTTAAAAACTTCACTATAGTTCATCTTAATTCACTTTTGCTGAATTTGAACAAGGAAATAGTAATGCAAAATTAATTTTAAGACTTCTCTAATGAGAATTATATACTTGCATTGATATATTTGCACATGTTCCCTCCTATTTTTTACAGGTATAAAATATACCTGGACAGGCAGTGTGAGCAAGATGAAGCTAACTAGTTTCTAAGAAGATATAACAGATGGATACAGTCTCACGATCTAAGAAAGGATGTTTGCTGACTTTGGATAATCATTTTCATATTTGCTTAAGTTAGATAGACAAAGAACAAGACAAAGGTTTTACCAGGCATTCTAGAATCTGACTGATTTTAGTCATCCTATGAAAAAGAAAGATTGTTGTATATTGTACACTGCAAGCTTTCTAACCTGCCTCAAGACTGAATATTCACTCCTTAGAAGACACAGGTATTAATGGTGGGTCCATCTTGGAAACATTAAAAACAAAAGGTTCAGTTCAAAGCTGACAAGTTTTCAAGTTAGAAATCTTTGTAGATCACAAGATGTAAAGATATTACTTGACAAACATTGTTAGAAGTTCTAACAGCAAACTTAGAAAAAACAAAGCTTTCCCTTTAAATAAATATATGTGTGTATGTATATATACATATGTTTATATGTGTAATTTTATGCACTTTATATATATATGTGTATGTGTGTGTGTGTATATATATATATATATATATATATAATAAAGGAGCAATTTTATAATTTTTTAATTTCATTTACCCTGTCTTTTAAAACTAATATTGACTTTCTCCTTAAATATTTTATAGATCATATTTTATGCATTATATTTTGCTAATTTTTTTTTCAAATAACTCAGCTGAAACTTATCAAGCTCTGATGACAAAGGGCTTTCAGAAAGCTAACAGAATAATCACAACTTGAATGGCAACAGAATAATCATAACTTGAATGGCAACATAAAGAAAATGTAAATAAATAGCCAAGTTAGCTTTTTCTGGTATTTAATATCTTAATTTGTAAATGAAAATAGACTTGAGCTGCTGCTTTTATATATAATATCTTATGATTCTGAACAAAAGGAAATAACATTTAAAGGACATTTCTAAGTAATAAATGGAACATCCACAAAATGAGGGTGAATTGCCAAAGTGCAGAATCCCAAGGAGGCTTGAGTTTACAACAATAATAAAGAATCATCATGCATTAGAAGTGTTTTATAGCTTATGCAAAACTTTTTCAAACATTACATCAACTCCTAAAATAGCCCGGTGTTTTAAGATATTATCCCCATTTTATGGAGAAGGAAACCAGAATGGACACAAGTTAAATTTCTTGTCTATTGGTCACAGAGGGAGAAAACACTTGCTGAAGCTCATATTTAAGGATTTTACTTCAAAAACAATGCTTTTTTTTTCCCACAATGCCTAGGAATTTTTCATTAGTGCATGCAGTTATTCAATTGTGCCAAATAACACTGCAATAATTGTTTTATTATCCTTTCTAATTATTTTTAAATGTAAACGGTTACAAATTGCATTTTTAAGGTAATGCACTCCACCTAAAAGTGGAGGTTTCTTTTGTTCTCTACAACTGATACAGTCTTTTTTTTTTAATTTAGTTATTTTATTTAAATGCATTTCAAGTCATAGTACATAACCAGAGCTCAGTTTTTCCATTTCTCTGATTGCAAACCAGATAAAGTCACACC
The DNA here is from genome assembly GCA_004024805.1 of Geosciurus inauris. Lineage (NCBI taxonomy): Eukaryota > Metazoa > Chordata > Mammalia > Rodentia > Sciuridae > Geosciurus > Geosciurus inauris. The sequence continues at coordinate 88 of PVHX01027551.1, read as the reverse complement.
ATTAGAGTCTTCATAGATGTGCCAGGGGTAGTAATGACCATCTCAAATAACCATCATTACTATGCCCATTCCCCTTTCCTTCCTCCCA
>PVHX01027550.1:0-19242 GCA_004024805.1 Geosciurus inauris | reverse complement strand
GGGTTGAAGGAAGTGTACCTCACTTTTGTCGGTCCGGAGGGCAGAGAGTGGTTCCCAGTCTGGTCCAGAGAGTCTTACCTGTACCCCCTGTGCAGGGGGGAGGTTTGAAAACTCTCCCGGGTTTCGCGCACCAATCTGTAAGCCGAACAACCAGATGGAAGTGAAACAGGACCAAAACAGGCTTTTATTCTGAGAAATACGCTCCCGGACCATTCCCCACCCAGTCACCAGGCTCGAACAGGTCGGAGAAAAGGCTCCATCCCTCGTGCTACACAGGGTTATAAAGGCCTTTCCCCATCCGGAAAAGGCAGGCCTGAGGCCAGGAAGAGGTGTTGACCTAGAGTCCAGTGTCCTCTGAGATTGGTTCGGTGCGGCTGGTGAGGTCAGATTCCTTCCGGGATGAGCCGAGAGCCATGGTGATTCTCATATGGGAGGTTCGCTATTTTCTCTGTACAGACTGGGGGCCGCCATTTTGGCGTGTTCGGAGCATGCGTGCTGCGTTCCTCGTGTGAGACGGTGGGTGGGCTGGCCCCAGGCGGTGAGGGGGAAGGGGAGAGAGAGACGAACATTCCAGAGGGAAGTGTTTCCCGAGCGAACTTTCGGCACTAGTGCACCGGGTTTGGCTTGGTGGCGGCAGGCGGGTTTGGCTTTCTACGTCGGCCTCTGACCTAACACTACCCTTTGTTTGAAGTGTTTTGTTTCTTTCCACCAAAAATAATTAACAGGTGATGAAAGTCACATTTTGTATATTATGTAATGTATGCCAATGGCCCATTTATAGGATAGCAAATATCTATTCCCAGTGTACACACTATATGTATTTTTGTTCTCACTGATAATAAGGGATATGTTAGCAGCAGATTATTATTATGATTACCAAGCTATTATAATGGACTTGTGTTGTTGAAAAATTCACAGAATTGAAAACTTGTGACTTAATACATTAAATGTGGTAGTCTAGGAGTGGCTAGGAGGAGAGAACTGGGTATATTTTGAAATGAATGAGATCTGACACCCTAAGCAGTCTAGAGAAGACTTGATTTTAATTGAACAATTTGGCTAGGAGGATACTATGCACCTATGTATCTGCCTCACTCCCCTCAAAACCACAAAAATCTTGATCTTTCTACTCTGTAATTTGGCCTTTCCCAGAATTTCATATACACAGTTATTATCTGATGTGAAGCCTTTTCAGGCCAACTTCTTTCATTTAGCAATACAACTTAAGGATTTTCCATGTCATTTCTTGGCTTAATAGTTCAGGTCTTTTTAGTGCTAACTACTATTCCATTGCCTAATGTACCACAGTTTGTTTATCCTACTGAGAGATATCTTGATTATTTGCAGGTTCTGGCAATTATAACTAAAAGTTGCTATAAACATACAGATTTTTGTGTGGGCATGTTTTCAGCTCCTTTGAGGAAATAGCAAGGGTAGTAACAGTATGTTTAGTTTTATGAGAAACTGCCAAGCTAGCCTGGCATGGCACACACCTATAATCCCAGTGGCTCAAGCAGCTGAGGCAGGAGGATCATAAGTTAAAAGCCTGCCTCAGCAACTTACCAAAGCCTTAAGCAATTCAGCAAGACCCTGTATCTAAATATAAAAAGGGCTGGGGATGTCGCTCAGTGGTCAAGCACCCCTGGGTTCAACCCCTGGTACCAAAAAAAGAAACTGCCAAGCTATCTTCCAAAGTGGCTGTCCTCTTTTGCCTTTCCACCTGCAGTAAATCAGGGATTCTAGTGCTCTACAACATTGTTAACAGTTGATGTTGTTGGTTCTTTGAATTTTGACCATACAGGATAGGTATATAATGGTATCTTATTGTCATTTTAATTTGCATTTCCCTAAAAACATGATGTGAGACATCATTGCATATGCTTATTTGCCATTTGTGTATCTTCTTTAGTGAGTGCTATAGTTCAGAGATTGAATGACCCAAATGTCTGTGTGTTAATTTCATGATCCCCAGGGTGGCACTGTTGGAAGGTGCTGCATACCTTTAGGAAGTGGAGCCAAGTTGAAATCCTTTAGGTCACTGAAAGCATGCCCTCAATGGGAATTAGGGAATCCTAGCACTTGACAGAGGCTCAAAATCATGGGGACACCCAATCTGAGACTGAAACCTCAGGAAGAACTATGAGCTACATAATACTTTTTCTTCATAAGTTAATTGACACAGGAATTTTGTTAAAGTAACACAAATCTGACTAATACAGTGAGGTATCTGTTCAGATCTTTTGTCTATTTTTTAAATTGAACTGTTCAGGTTCTTACTGTTTAGTATAAGAGTTCTGTATATATTTTGGATACCAGTCCTTTGTTAGATATATGTTTTACAAATTTTCTTTCACTTTATGCTTGGTCCTTATACTCTCTTGATAGTGTCTTTAACAAAGGAAAATATTTTAATCTTAATGAAGTCCAACTTATCAAGTTTTTCTTCATGGGCTGTGCTTTTAGTTTTGTATCTAAAAAGTCATCACCAATGTCAAGGTTACCTAGATTTTCCCTTATATTTTCTTTCTGAAGTTTTCTTGTTTTGCATGTTATATGCAGGTCTAATTTTCATAAAAGGTACAAATAAGCTCTTTGTCTAGACTCATTTATCAATATCTGAATATTTAGCTCTTCAGTACCATTAGTTGAAAAGACTCTCATTTCTCCTCTGAATTGTCATTGCTTCCTTATCAAAAATTAATTGTATGTATTTGTGTGATTCCATTTGTGAACATTCTATTCTGTTCAATTGATCTATTTGTATTTTTTTAAAGTTCAAAGAATTAAAAAAGTAATTATGACAGAAATTTCAATCTGTTCTAAAAATGCAGAAATTACAAAGGCTTTTTGACCCAGTATAATGAAAAAAAATAGTCATATATAACGTTTAAAATAATACTTGAGTCAGAGAAATCAAAATTGGAAACCCCAATTTAGATAAAAGGACACTAAGAATTCTATATTTCAAACATAAGGATGTGGCCATAGATGTGCTCACAGAAACATTAATAGCCTTAAAAAGTTTTAGTATACTTTTTAGTAATAAACTAAAAAGACAGAAAATACAAAATAAGTTCAGAATACAACATCTATTGATTCTTTTCCATTGATATGTTTGTATAGTTTTTCATGAATATTATACTTTCTTGATTATATAGTTTTTCAGTAATTCTTGAAGTCAGGTGGTATCATTTTTTCACCTTTGTTTTTCAATAATGTATTGGCTATTCTGGATCTTTTGCCTTTCCACATAATCCTTAGATTATATTTGACTATATCAACAAAATAATGTGTGAGGATCCTGACATTTTGTGTGTGTGTGTGTGTGTGTGTGTGTGTGTGTGTGTGTGTGTAATACCAGAATTGACCCCAGAGCCACTCTACTCCTCCATCTTTTTTTTTAAGACAGGGTTTTACTAAATTGCTGAAGCTGTCCTCAAACTTCCAGTCCTCCTGCCTTAGCCTCCCAAATTGCTGTGATTACAGGCATGTGCCACTGCACCCTGGTGGGAAATAATTACATTTTAACAATATTGAGTCTTCCCAGTCATGAACATAAAATATCTCTATTTAAATATCCTCTGATTCTTTTTTATTAGAGTTTATAGTTTTCTTATATAGATCTTGTATATATTTTGTGGGAGTTATACCAATATGTTTAAATTTTTTGGTGGTAATATAACTAGAATTGTGGCTTTATTTATTTATTTATTTTTGATTTTTTAGATATATATGATAGGAGAGTATATTTTGACATTATATATACATGAAGTACAACAATTTAATCAGGATTCCATTCTTTTTTTCCCCATCTTTTTAAAATTTAATTTAATTTTATTTTTCCAAATTTTAAAATTTTATTATTAGTATTTTTTTGAGGATAACATTTCATTTCTCTGGTTGTAAGTGATATAGAATCACAACATACATGCAGTCATACATAAAGCTAGGGCTATGATGGCCATCATATTCCACCACCTTTACTGTCCCCATGCCCCCTTCCCCCTTACACTCCTGTGAACAGAGTTCCTCCATTGTTCCCATGTCCTTCCTCACATTATGGATCAGCATCCACTTATCAATGAGTACATTCAGCATAGGATTCCATTCTTGAGATTGTACATGATATGGAGTTTCACTGGAGGTATATTCATATATGAATGTAGGAAAGTTATGTTCAATTCATTTTACTGTCTTTCCCATTCCCATTCCTCTCCTTTCCTTTCATTCTCCTTTGTCTAATCCACTGAACTTCTATTCTCCACCCCACCCCCTTTTTGTGTATTAGCATTTGCATGTCAGAGAGAACATTCGGCCTTTTGTTTTTTGGAATTGGCTTACTTTACTTATCATAATGGTCTCCAGTTCTATCCATTTACCAGCAACTGCCATAATTTCATTCTTCTTTATGGCTGAGTAATATTCCATTGTGTATATATATCACAGTTTCTTTATCCATTCATCTGTTAAAAGGCACCTAAGTTGGTTCCATATCTTAGCTGTTGTGAATTGAGCTGCTATATGATATAGCAGCTCATATAGCACATATTGCTACATTGATGTAGCCATGTCACTACAGTGTATACACCAAGTTATAGAGCCAGGAGTATATACCGAGGGTATATACCAAGGAATCGGATAACTGGGTCAAATGGTGGCTCCATTTTTCTGAGGAATCTTCATACTGCTTTCCAGATTAGATGCACCAATTTGCAGTCCCACCAGCAATGTATGAGTGTAGCTTTTTCCCTACATCCTCACCAAAATTGATTGTTATTTGTATTCCTGGTAGGTGCCATTTTGAATAGAGTGAAATGGAATCTCGGTGTAGTTTTAATATGCATTTCTCTAATTACTAAAGATGTTGAACATTTTTTCATGTATTTGTTGACCATTCATATTTCTTCTGTGAACTGTCTGTTCAGTTCCTTTTCCCATTTATTGATTGGGTTATTTGTGGTTTTTGCCGTTAAATTTTTTGAGTTCTTTATATATCCTGGAGATTAATGCTCTATCTAAGGTGCAGGTGGCAAAGATTTTCTTCCATTCAGTAGGCTCCTTCTTCACATTCTTGATTGTCTCCTTTGCTGAGAAGAAGCTTTTTAGTTTAATAGCATGTGATTTATTGATTTTTATTTTACTTCATGCACTTTAGGATTCTTCTTGAGGAATTCAGGTCCTAAGAGGACATGATGGAAAGGTAGGCCTACATTTTCTTCTGTAGGCAGAGGGTCTCTGGTGTAATGCCTAGGTCCTCTATCCACTTTGAGTTTAGTTTTGTGCAGGGTGCAATTTCATTCTGCTCCATATGGATTTCAAGTTTTTCCAGTTCCATTTGTTGAAGGGACTATCTTTTCTCCAATGTATGTTTCTGGCACCTTTGTCTAGTATAACTATTTTTATGTATTTTTGTCTGTGTTTCTTCTATTCTGTACCATTGGCTTTCATGTCTTTTTTAAAATAGTTTTTAATTGTCAATAGACCTTTATTTTATTTATTTATATGTGGTACTGAGAATCAAACCCATGCTTGCCTTGTGCATGCTAGGCAAGTGCTTTACCACTGAACCACACCCCAGCCCCTCATGTCTGTTTTGATGCCAATACCATGCTATTTTTTTTTTACTATACCTCTATAGTATAACATGAGATCAGGTACTGTGATCCTGCTTCACTTTTCTCACTAAAATTGCTTTGGCTATTCTGGACCTCTTATTTTTCCAAGTGAATTTTGTGATTGCTTTTTCTGCTTCTATGAACAATGTCATTGAAATTTTAATGGGAATTGCATTAAATCTGTATAAAGCTTTTGTTAGTATAGCCATTTTGACAATATCAATTCTGCCTATCCAAGGGCATGGGAAATCTTTCTATCTTCTAAGGTCTTCTTCAATCTATTTCTTTAGTGTTCCATAATGTTCATTGTAGAGCTCTTTCACCTCTTTTGTTAGATTGATTCCAGAGTATTTTATTTTTTTGAAGCTATTATGAATGAGGTAGTCTTTCTAATTTCTATTTTAGCTGATTCATCATTGGTGTATAGGAACACAATTGATTTGTGGGCATTAATTTTATATCTTGCTACTTTGCTGAATTCATTCATGAGTTCTAGAAGCTTTCTGGTGGAATTTTTGGGTCTTCTAAATATAGATTCATATAATTGGCAAATAGGGATAGTTTGAGCTCTTCTTTTCCTATTTATATCCCTTTAATTTCTTTCTTTTGCCTAATTGCTGTCAGTAGAGTTTCAAGGACAATGTTGAATAGAAGTGGTAAAAGAGAGTATCCTGTCTTACTCCAATATTTAGAGGGAATGCTTTGAAGTTTTCTCCATTTAGAATGATATTGGCCTTGGGTTTAACAAATATAGCTTTTACACTGTTGAGGTATGTTCCTACTATTCCTCATTTTAATGGTATTTTGAACACGAATGGATGCTGTATTTTGTCAAATGCTTTTTCTGCATCTATTGAGATAATCTTGTGATTTTGTCTTTAAGTCTATTTGTGTGATGAATTACATTTATTGATTTCTGTATGTTAAACCAAACTTGCATCTTTTGGATGAAGCCAACTCAATCATGGTGCACTATGTTATTAATATGTTATTGTATGTAATTTGCCAGAATTTTATTGAGAATTTTTGCATCTATATTCATCAGGGATATTGGTCTGAAGTTTTCTTTCCTTGATGTGTCTTTGGTTTTGATAACAGCATGATTCTAGCTTCATAGAATGAGTTTAGAAGGGTTCCCTTCTTTTCTATTTCAAGGAAAAATTTGAGAAGGATTGTATTAATTCTTCTTCAAAAGTCTGGTAGAACTTAGCTGAGCATCCATCTTGTCCTGGGCTTTTCTTTTTTGGTAGGCTTTTGATGGCATCTTCAATTTCATTGCTTGAAATTGATCTGTTTAAATTTGCTATGTCCTCCTGATTCAATTTGGGTAGGTCATGTGTCTCTAGAAATTTGTCAATGTCTTCATATCAGAGTCTAACTTTCAAAATAGTTTCTAAATATTGTCTGGATTTCAGAGTGTTCAGATGTTTCCTTTTCATCACAAATTTTAGTAATTGAGGTTTTTTTTTCTTTAACCTCTTTCTTTTGGATAACTTGGCTAAGGGTTTATCAATTTTAATTTTTCACAGAACTAGCTTTTCATTTTATTGATTTTTTGAATTGTTTTTGTTTCAATTTTATTGATTTCAGCTCTGATTTTAATTATTTCATGTCTTCTACTGCTTTTGGTATTGATTTGGTCTTTATCTAGGGATTTTAGATTTAATGTTAGTGTTATGGTTGGGCTGTGAGGTGTCCCTCAAAAGCTCATGTGTGAGAAAGTACAAAAAGGTTCAGAGGAGAAATGATTGGGTTGTAAGAGTCTTAACTCAATCAGTGATTTAATCCCCTGAGAAGGATTAACTGAGAGGTAGCTGAAATGCTAGGGTGTGGCTGGAGGAGGTGGGATTGGGACATGGCTTAGAGTATATATATTTGTATCTGGTGAATAGACTGCTCTCTCATCATGATGTGAGCTGCTTTCTTCCACCATACTCTTCCACCATGATGTTCAGCCTCACCTCAAGCCCTGAGGAATGGAGCCAGCCTTCTATGGGCTAAGACCTCTGAAACTGTAAGCCCTCCTCTACAATTGTTCTGGTTAGATCCTTTTAGTCACAGCAGTGAAAAAGCTGACTAAAACAGTTAGGTTATATATTTCATAACTTTCTATTCTTTTAATGAATGAGCTCAATGCAACGAACTTTCCTCTTAGAACTGCCTCCAAAGTGTCCCAGAGATTTTGATATATTTTGTCACTATTCTCATTTACCTCTAAATATTTTTTTATTCCTCCCTGATTTCTTCTTCTATCCATTGATCATTTAATATTGTGTTAGTCTCCAAGGGTTAGAGTAGCTTCTATTTTTTATTTTATCATTGATTTCTAATTTGATTCCATTTTATTTCATTGTGATCTTATCAAATGCAAGGTATTATTTGTTTTTCTATATATGTTAAGAGTCACTTTTGGCCTAAGATGGTCTATTTAGAGAAGGATTTGTGTGCTGCTGAGAAGAAAGTGTATTCAGTCATTGATGGATGAAATATTCTATATATGTCTGTTAAGTCTAGATTGTTACTTGTATTTTTAGACCCATACCTTCTTCTTTTTTTTTAAATATTTGTTTTTTAGTTGTAGATGGTCACAAATATCTTTATTTTTATGTGGTGCTGAGGATCAAACCCAGTGCCTCACGCATGCAAGGCAAGCGCTCTACCACTGAGCCACAATCCCAGCCCCCCATACCTTCTTTATTTAGTTTTTCTTTAGAGGATCTATCCAATAATGAGAGAGGTGTGTTAAAGTCACCCACAATTATTGCATTATGGTCTATTTGGTTCTTGAAATTGAGAAGGGTTTGTTTGATGTACATAGATGATCCATTGTTTGGGGCATAAATATTTGATTGTTATGTCTTGTTGATGTATAATTCACTTAAGCAGTATAAAATGACCTTTTTTGTTCCTTCTAATTAACTTTGCCTTGATATCTACTTTATTTGATATGAACATAGAAATTCCTACCATGTAGGATCCATGTGATTTACAAGATCCATGTGAATAATAAGTTTACAAGATCCATGTGAATAATAAGTTTTTTTCCCTCATTCTTTTACTTTCGGTCTTTGGATATCTTTGACTATGTGGTGAGTCTCTTGAAGACAGCATATTGCTGGGTCCTGTTTTTCAATACAATCTGCCAGTCTATGTCTTTTGATTGATGAGTTTGGGCCATTTACAGTCAATGAAATTATTAAGTAATGATTTTTATTCCCTGTCATTTTGATTTATTTCTGATTTCTAATCAAAGTAGTTCCTCATTTGATTGATTATTGTTCTACTGTAGTTCCTCCCTTTGCTGATTTTCATTTCGTATTTTTTATTTCCTCTCAGGAAATATTTTATTACATATGTTTTGTAGTGCAAGCTTTCTAGTTGTGAATTCTTTTGACTTTTGTATATCATGGATGGTTTCTATTTCATCAATTCTGAAGCCTAATTTTGCTGGGCATAATATTCTTGGCTGGCATCCATTTTCTTTCAGTGCTTGATATATATTATTCTAAGATCTCCTAGTTTTGAGAGTCTGGGTTGAGAAATCAGCTGAGATCCAGATTGGTTTGCCTCTAAATGTGACCTGTCACTTTTCTCTTTCAGCCTTTAAAATTGTATCCTTATTCTGTACGCTACACATTTTCATAACAATGTGCCTTGGTGTGGTTTTCTTGTAGTTTTGTATATTTGGAGACCTGTGAGCCCCTTGTGTTTGATTTTCTACTTTATTAAGATTTGGGAACTTTTCTGAAATTATTTCACTGAAAAATATTGTGCATTTCCTTGGTTTGTATCTCTGAGCCTTCATCTATCCTGATAAATCTTAAATTTGGTCTTTTTATGTTATCTTATATTTCTTGAAAGTTCTATTCCTGTGCTCCTGACATCTTTTCTCCATGATCAACTTTATTTTCAAGATTATATATTTTTGTCTTTATTGCTTGAAACTCTGTCTTCCAAGTGGTCTGGTCTGCTAGTGATGCTTTCCATTGAATTTTTTATTTTTTATTTTTGGTACTGGAGATGAACTCAGGGCACTCAACCACTCAGCCACATCCCCAACCCTATTTTGTATTTTATTTAGAGATAGGGTCTCACTGAGTTTCTTACCACCTCACTTTTGCTGAGTCTGGTTTTGAACTCATGATTCTTCTGTCTCAGCCTCCGGAGCTGCTGGGATTACAGGCATATGCCACCACACCTGGCTCCATTGAATTTTTAATTTGGTTTATTGTACCTTCATTTAAAAGATTTCTGCTGGACATTTTGGGAGGCTGAATCGCAAGTTCAAAGCCAGCCTTAGCAACAGTGAGGTGCTAAGCAACTCAGTGAGACCCTGTCTCTAAGTAAAAAAACCACACACACACACAAAAAAAAAAGATTTCTGCTGGATTGTTTTCAGAATCTCTCTTTATTGAAGTGATCTTTCATTTCCTGTGTTTTCTCTTTGATTTCACTCCTTACATCATCCTTTACCTTGCAGATCAATTTAATTATGAACATTCTAAATTCTTTCCCTGACATTTCATCCACTGTGGTGTTGATGGATTTTGTTATAGAAGTATTTTGGTTTGTTTGGGGCTATTTGTTCCCTTGTCTTTTCATGTTGTTTGTATGTATAACCACCTAACAGCTTGGATTTGAAGCAGTAGAGTTTCTACTCTGTGGACTTACAGTGTCCCTGAAGATTTCCAGTAACTCACCATTTAGGGGAAGGCAAACAATAACAACCAATGCAAATAATTGCATTAGTTCTTGCTATGACATCTATAATATTAATTGTGACAATAAACATAAATTATGTGATCAGTTATTGCCCACAGTAAAAACAATAAGTTTTCAAAAGGGTTTATAATTTCAAATTATAAACAGAGAGAGAACATAAATGATGTAGGATGTGATGATTATGAGGGAGGAAGATAGAAAATATTAGTAAAAATTAAAATAAGAGTGAAAGACAGAACAATAGAGATTGGCTATTATCAAGAAAAGAGCAAAAGAGAATCAAGGGAAAAAGATAAGTGAGAGAAAAAATATATAAAATAAAAATCTTTAAAAATAAAAATAAACACAAAACAAAACAAAAATATAGTAATCAGACATCCTAGTTCTTAAAATACTGATCCATGAAAAATAATTGCTTTCAAAAAATGCTAGAAATGGTAAAAAAGAAAAAAAAATGAGTATGTTTAAGTGTTTGTGAACCATTTAGGTCACAATTAAACAGAAAAAAGAAAAATTAAAAGAAAAATATCTCAATGAAATGTTAAAGAATTATTTCTGTTGGAGTTCAAAAGATTCCTGGCTTCCCTTCTCAGCAGTGTTAGGTGGGTTGGGCTGGAGTTAGATGTCTGTTCCACCCTCAGGGTGGGGTCACTGGAGTGTTCTGTGAGAGGAAATCCTGTAGGCAGAGTTCCTGGAGGCGAGTTTAGACTTAGGTAGTCACCAAGTTCTTCAGTGAATGGCAGTTGGTCTGAAGGTTTTAAATCAGTACACCTCCAGGGCTCAGCACTTCCTGGTCCACACTGGGAGACTGCACCACAGGGACCACCCCAGGATTCCACTCATGCAGTGGAGAAGCCCATCCTTGGTCCCCTCCAACACCCATGGACCCTGTGTTTCTTGGTTTCTTGGGTTCAGTCTCCAGACTCAAAGACTCCTGTCCCCACCCTTTCAAATTCCAACCTAGGCATATATCTGGTCCTGCAAGTGGCCAAACTGGATGGGGAGGCGAGAAGCTGGGTGGGTTTTCAGGACCTGTATTCCCCTATGTAGATGCCTCTCCACATATGATTTTCCCCTGGTCACTTAGACACACTCTATGTCATGTAGTGTGGGTTTTCCAGGCCTATATTTCAGGCCAAGCTTAGGTTTTTCAGGAATCAGCTCCCCCAGCTGCAACACTAACATGATTCCTTCCTCTATCCTCCATGAGCGTCCAAGAGAAATGTGGCTTCTTTTCTGCACAATAATATTATGCAGTATGCCTTTCAGTTTAGCCAGGCAGTGTCTTTCATTTCTGATCTCTCTGTATCCAGACATGCCTCAGGCCTCCTAAAATACAGGTTCCCTTAATTCCCTTATTTCTCCACTTTACTCATGGGGGGACTGCTCCAGCTGGTGCCACCACTGGTGGTGGTGGTGGTAGTGGTAACTCCAGGGATTTCTTTCTTATTTTCTTATATCCAAACTCTTGAGTCCTATATCTGCTTTGAAGGTCCAGTATTAATTTTCAGTGAAGTCCCTTTTTTTTTCCCTACCCACCTTGCTGAGAAGCTGCCTGTCTGGTTTCTTAGTTTCATGCCATGGAGCATCCAGGAAAGCAAACTCCTCTATTCCATCATCTTGAATAAGTCTGTGTTTTCTTTTTCAAATTCCAATTGTTTGTTGTATATATGTAAAAAATTAACTTTTAATAATCATTATTTCCATGATTTATTTTCTTGATGAATTGGGATTTTCTACGTAAAAATGTGTATATTTTGCAAACAGAGAGACTTTTATTTCTTCCTTCCCAGTCTGTATGTTTTATTTCTATTTCTTTTTGTGGTACCTAGGAATTCCACTATGATGTTGAAATCATCAAGTTTTAACCTTATGGTTTTTGTATTTCTTTGTTATCTTACAAAGGGTCAAGAAATGAAGAATGGGAATCCTTTCATTCTTTTTACAGTTATTAACTGTCATTCTAGCTTTGCTTTGCCAACTAGGGGTATGTGGTTATCCTGAGCTACATTTTCTACAGAAAAGATAGGATAAAGGCAATATTCTTTCTCTTTGATAATAAATTTTAGAGTAAGGAGTTGATGTGCTGGGGATATCACAGTAACGAGATTTATTTTCTTGTTGAAAATAAATATTTTCCTTTTGTTTTTCTTGGACTTTTTTCTTAACATAATATAGACTGTAATCACTTTTAAACATTCATTGTTTTGCAACCAAATGTAGTAAATTTGGGGAGATCTCATGCTCCAGAAGTTCATTATGTTTTTTAATAGAGTCATTGAGATATATGTTGAATATCATACAATTCATCCATTTAAAGTATAAAATTAAATGATCTTTAGTGTATTTACAAAGTTGGCAACCATGACCAATCAATTTAAGAACATTTTATTACCCCCAAAAGAATCCTTTACCTAATAGTTGCTTCACATTTCCCCCAATCCTGGCAACCTCTCATCTTTCTGTCTATAATTTTGCCCTTTCTGAGTTCATATATAATATGTGATCGTTTGTGCTTGGCTGTTTTCACTTAATGTAGTGTTTTCAAGATTCATCTATGTTATACATCATGTCATGTTATCCTTTTTGTGTTACTTATAATATCCAAAATCTGGGTACTGAAGGCCTCGTCATGATGCTGGCTCCTGTGTCTTTTGGACATAACTTCTTAATCTTTGAGTATTTCTTTGCTTTCTGATATGGTCAGATTTCAAAATTGCCCTTTCCCTGACCTGGAATCAGTTATATTCAAAGAAGCCAAGATCCTTTCTATGGGGGAAGGATATTTAGGAACAAATATTTTGGCACCAGAGATGAAACTTGCTACTGGTTGACATTTTTCCCAGACCTTTTCATTACACATTGCAAAGAATATATATTTTTAAAATCATTAATTTAAGTCAGGGATGGTGACTCATGCTGTAATCCCAGTTATTTGGGAGACTGAAGCAGGAGTATCTCAAGTTCAAGGACAGCCTGGGGAAATTGGTGAAACTCTGTCTCAAAAAATAAAAAAGGGCAGGGGTAAGTGGTAAGTCAACCCTTGGTTCAATCTCCAGTACCCCCCTAAAAAATTATGAATTCAGACTTAACAATTGTGTAATAAAACACAGCTACTTTGATGTAAGTAAATATCTGAATACATTTTGCAGTACTCTTTACACTTGGTTAACGTTCCCAGTGCCAAATCAATAACAAAAAATTATAGTATATATAGTTTAATTGTAAGATGCATGTTTCATATGATGAATGATTACTTCTAAATACATTTTTCTAGCATCATATAATTCTAAAAATTATTTTGAAAACAAGACCATAAGAATCATGTTGTTGATATTTCTTATTCATATTTAATATTACAGAATTTTCATTTTTTATTAAAACTTTTTTCTCTTTTTCCATTACACTCATTTTGATTTCTCATAATATTGATAATTACCTAGCTTTATTGTATAAAAATAGTCTCAAGACAATAATACCAATATTATTACTATTTTTAAAAATTGCCAAATTAGGTTTAAGGTCTTTTCTAGGCTTTTTTATCCTTAGAATATTTCTCACCAAGGGTGTTTAGTAAGAGTGCTATATTCTAGAGGCATTTGAATTAGTATGGTTATTGTGTGGTTACTGTGTATATACTTTTGTGTATAATTAATGTTTTGTTTTCATTTGGTTTAAAGTTTCAAAGTTTGCTTTTTCATGATGTTTTTAAGTGTGTAAATCATTCATACAATCAAAAGCCAAAACCTTTTTAAAACGTATATTTAGAAAAATCTCTCTTCATTCCTTCTTGACCCAACTCTGCCCTTTCTTCTCAAGAAACCATACTTTCTGGTTTATCCTTCCATTTTTTGTTTTTGATTTTTGCAAATATAAACAAAGAGACATATATCATTAAATTCTACCCTCCCTCATTATATAAAAAAATGCCATGCTACATAATTGTTCTACCCACTATCAGCATGTAGAGCCCATCTCAGTCTTTTTCATAGCCTTCTGGAAACAAAATCTTAGTTTTTCTTTTTTTTTCTTTTTTTCTTTTTTATTGTTGTTTGTTTAGTTGGTTGGTTTTGGTTTTGGTTTTGTTTGTTTGTAATAGGGTCTCACTATGTTGTCCACACTGTCCTCAAACTTGTGATTCTTCTGCCTCAGTCTCTCTCATAGCTCAGATTACAAGCATGTACCAACCGCGCTGGCTTAGTTTTTCTTCATCTAAGAGATGTCCTTATTAGACCATTATACTAAATTCTTACGTGTGTGTGTGTGTGTGTGTGTGTGTGTATGTGTGTGTGTGTGTGTGTATGTGTGGTGCTGGGAATTAAGCCCAGAGCTCACATATGCTAGGCAAGCTCTCTACCACTGAAGTACACTCCCCACCCTAGAACATTATTCATGCATGATATTTTTGCTAGATATAGAATTCTGGATGACTGTTCTTTTAACAATTTACATATCATAATGAAGTGTTTAATATTAGGTACTAAATATAATGCTTAAGTAACAGATACTATTAGCCATTATTGATATTTCTAAATAGGAGAATATCAGAGAAAGAACTGATTTTAGAAAGTATATACCAACATTATACAATATACATACTGAAGGAGAGATATAAGAACTATTCCAAATTTACTCTAGTTATGTAGAAGGACAGTGTGAAATAGGGCATTTTATTTAAGACAGAAGGGGCAGGAATGACTCTGGTAGATTTTAAAGAAATCATTGTCAAGACTCAGTGATAAGTAAAACATAGAAAATAGAAAAAATAAAAATTAAAAATATAAAGAAGTGGCAAATTTGGAGCCTATGGACAGTTAATATTGTGCTTTTGCTAGACTTTCATAAAGTGATTAGATTAATAGATGAATGTATATAAATTACCTGGCACATATTAAGTAATTAACAAAATTTGACTCATCATTCTAATAAACTATTTTTAATAATGATCAGCTTAAGAAAAAAATTTTAAATGCCCAATTTTAAAAAATTTTTATTGGTGCATTATAATTATACATATTAAAGGTATTAATTTTTACAAATTCATACATACACACAATATAATTTGGTTAATTTCATTTCCCAGTAACTTCCTTTCCTTACCCTTTCTCCCTCCTTCTGGTCCCTTTCTCTCTCCTATGGTCTATTTTTATGAGATTCTCCTCCCTTTTTTATCTCTTTTTTCTCTCTAGCATCCACATATGAGAATAAACACACTGTTCTCACAGAAAATTAACATTCAGAATATGTAAAGAACTAAAAAACATAATAACCAGTCAACAAAAGGGCAAATGAACAGCAAAACAGACACTTCTCAAAAGAAGAAATACAAATGGTCAACAAATACATGAAAAAATGTTCAATATCTTCAACAATTAGAGAAATACAGATTAAAACTACACTGAGACTTTATCTCACTCCAGAATGGCAATTATTAAGAATCACAAATAATCATAAATTCTGAACAAAATGTGGAGAAAACGGAACACTTTTATACTGGTGGTGAGATTGTAAATTAGTATAACCATTATGGAAATCTGTGTGCAGGCTCCTCAAAAGACTAGAAATGGAACCACCATCTCACCCAGTTGTACCACTCCTTGGCATTTATCCTAAAAAATTTAGGTCATCATACTATAGTAATGCATGAACACCCATGTTTATAGCAGCATAATTTACAATAGCCAAACTATGGAACCAGTCTGGTTGTCCATCAACAGATGAATGGATAAAGAGAATATGGTATATATACCCAAGAGCTGTTTTATTCAGCCATAAGGAAGAATGAAATTATGTCATTTGCAAGAAAATGAATGGAACTTGAGAGCATTATGTTAAGTGAAACAAGCCAAACTCAGAAGACCAAGTGTCATATGTTTTCTCTAATATGTGGACACTACTTCTTTTCCTTTTTCTCTAGGAAAATAAAGTGGGTGGGGGGAATCTCATGAAAGTAATATAGAGAAACAGAATAGGAGGAGGAAGAAGGAGAGTAAAAGGGAAGATATTGGGGACTGATATATTGTTATATTGTATGCATGTATGAATATGTAACAATAATCTCATTATTGTGTATTATTATAATGTACCAATAAGAATATGGAAAAAGAACATTGTATCTACCTAAATTCTATAAAAGAAAAAACATTTAAAATAAGAGTGTTCTACAATGGAATATTATTCAGCATTAAAAGAGAATAAGATTACGGCATTTGAAGGTAAGTGGATGGAGTTGGAGAATATCACGCTAAGCAAAGTAAGCCAATCCCAAAAAACCAAAGACTGAATATTCTCTCTGATAAGAGGATGCTGATCAATAATGCAGGGGGAGGGGCATTGGAAAAATGGAGGAACTTTGATTGAGCAAAGGGGAGGGAAGAGAGGGAAGGGGCCATGGGGGCAGGAAAGATGGTGGAATGAGATGGACATCATTGCCCTAGGTACATATATGACTAAACATATAGTGTGACTCTACATCATACACAACCAGAGAAATGAGAAGTTGTGTTCCATTTGTATACAATAAA
This sequence comes from Geosciurus inauris, assembly GCA_004024805.1. Classification (NCBI taxonomy): domain Eukaryota; kingdom Metazoa; phylum Chordata; class Mammalia; order Rodentia; family Sciuridae; genus Geosciurus; species Geosciurus inauris. The sequence goes on along the minus strand of PVHX01027550.1, from coordinate 2,381 downwards.
TCAAAATACATTCTGATGTCATATATTCTTAATTAGAATAAATAAATAAATAGATAAATAAAATAAGAGTGTGCTAACAAGCTCTGAAGAATTTCAATATGAGTAATTCACAGGATTATGCTGTCTTTAATAAAATAGAGATCACATACTTGGAGAGGTGATAATCAAACATTAAAATTAATATATTAAGAAAAAACAGTGTTCTGATGACTGAGTAAATTGTTTCATTTGGTTCAAAATGAGACTCTTAGAATTTTTCTAGTCTATTTCTGAAGATGAACTTCAAATATGTTTTTGTTGTGGGGACTTTGGTTTGTTTTTGTTTTTGGTTGTTTTGTTTGGGGGTTTGTTTTTGTTTTTTTGGTTTTGTTTTTGTTTTGTTTTTTATTTTTTTATTTTGTTTGGTTTTGGTTTTATCTTGGTGGTGCTATGACTCAGATATGAATCAAGATTGCTGAGTACTGATCCAAATTGCAGAGTACCAATCTTGAGCATGCTTTAAATTGAGATGAGTCATTGTAATCTAATTTCTTAAATTTTTTTCTGAACTCTATATAACCTATATCCCCCTACTCTAGTTACTAGAAAGAAGAGAAATTAGTTGTTCTTTAAATATTTCTGGAAATGATCAGGCACTATGAAAGTTTGTAAAAATATTGCAGTTGGTAAGTTAGAAAACTATACAGATATATACATACCCATATTTATAGCAGCCCAATCACCAATAGCCAAGTTATAGAATCAACCTAAGTGTCCATTAACAGATGAATGGATAAAGAAAATGCTGTATATGTACACAATGGAGTTCTATACAGTCATGAAGAAGAATAAAATTATGCCATTTGCAGGAAAATGAATGAAACTAAAGAGTATCATATGCAGCAAAATAAGCCAGACTCACAAAGTCAAAGATTATGTTTTCCTTCATATGTGGAAGATAGACAGAAAACAAAGAAAAAGAAAAACAAGGAATCTCATGAAAATAAAGGGAGACCAATAAGGCAGAGAAAGGGGATTAGGAGGAGGCAGGAGAGGAAGAGAAGTAGAGTTTCTAGGGATTAAAATTGACCAAATTTTTTATGTATGTGTATGAAAATGCCACAACAAAACCCCCAAATTCTGTATAATTATTATGCACCAATAAAAAACTTCACATTTTTCCCAGCTGATGCTTGATTCCCAGGGGATATCCATCTTTGGACGGATGACACCTCATATCACATGTTACTACAATTCTTTGCTTCTCTGACTAGAGAGGAGAGAATAAATCTGTTGTTCTCTGGATTTTCTACCCTTTGACAAGTGTTCTCTCTCACTCTCACTTAATCTTCACAGTTATGGGATAAACATTATGTTGCTCATTTTACAGATAAGCAATTGGAGGCTCAGAACTCAAACTCTTGAGACTTCTACTTACGTCACACTGCCTTGCAAGCAGTGAGAACGATGACAAGAGCAACAAAATCTAAAGATTCTTAATATTTGTATTGTTTTGCTGCTGCTGAAAAAATAGTACCAGGTGGTGGAGGCTAGTAAGCCAACCTCAGAGTCAGAATTCCCAAGATCCCCAGGGTAACATGAGCACCCAAATAAATATATTCAAATGGGAAAACAGAGGGCATGGTACAAAATCAGCCCCCAAATGTCTGCACATTGGTTGGTCACTCTCTCATGCTGCCTTCAAATTTACTTGTTAGGAAAAACAGTGTTCATGACTAGGTCATGAAAATTACTCAGCACTTTCAGTCTGACTTTTGTTTCTAAAAGTGGAACATTAGCATGGTGTGTTTTGTTTTGTGTTTTGTTTTGTTTTGTTTGTTTGGTGGTGCTGGGGACTGGACCCAGGGCCTTGTGCATGCTAGGGAAGCACTCTACCAACTGAGCTATATCTCCAGCCCCCGCCCAGAGTCATTCATTTTTCTTACACTATTTAACATTTTCTCCCTGAATTCAGTGAAGGATCCTTTGGCTCTGTTAACAGTAAGCATCAAACACTCTGTCTCCAATTTTTTTTTAATTCAATTGACGTAAGATTGACTTCATAGAATGCTTTTATTTACCATTACTACTTCTCTTACTAAAATATCTCAGATAAAAGTCTGAAATGTGCTGGTATGTAGACACTGAGCAGAGTTCTCAAGATGTAATTCACATGTTGTCTTACCAACCAGTCTTCCTATGACATTCCTTCACATAGTCAAATAAAAATCAGAATAAACTGAAAAGGCATCTTAGTGTGGATATTTTCCTGGAAAGAAAGAAAGCATTCCATAACCTAAGGTCAGTATGAAGTGGCTCATCTGGCTGAGAATTGAAGGCATACTACAAACTGAACAGAATTAAAAATAAAACCATTCTAAATACCAGAAATATTTTTTTTT
>PVHX01027549.1:0-19251 GCA_004024805.1 Geosciurus inauris | reverse complement strand
TAATCCCAGCACTTAGGGAGGCTGAGACAGGAGAATCGCGAGTTCAAAGCCAGCCTCAGCAATGGCGAGGCGCTAAGCAACTCAGTGAGACCCTGTCTCTACATAAAACACAAAATAGGGCTGGGGATGTGGCTCAGTGGTCGAGTGCCCCTGAGTTCAATCCCCAGCACCAAAAAAAAAAAAAAAAAAAAAAAAAGTTTTATCTTTTCTCAGGCTCTTTCTCTGTCTTCTCTCCCTCTCTCTCTTCCCACCCCTCTCTCTCCTCTCTGCTTCCCAGCTGCCACAGGAGCTGAGCAGCTTTTCTCCTCTGTACCCTTCCGCCATAATGTTCTGGCTTACCTTAAGCCCACAGCAATGGATCTAGATGAATGTGCACTGAATCCTCTGAAACCATAAGCCAAAATAAATCTTTCCTCCTCTAAGTTAGTCTTGTCAGGCATTTTGATTATAGCAACGTAGAGCTGACTAACACAGTCTCTGTGCTACCTGTTTATATTGACTGCCCTCTAGTACAGTTTTCAGGGAAAGTGTGTCCATCCTCCTCTGAGATGAGTATCTTTCTAGGACATTTTTAAGTTTCCTTGAGGGCAGGAACTCTGGCTTTCTCATTTTTATATTTTATACGACTGCATGCAATACTCAAAGTCAGAGTGTTAGTCCAATGCCTAGAATGTAATATTCAAAGTCCGAGTGATCTCTGGGGTGTGCAGGTTAAATGTTTGTTGAGTCAAATTTTTTTAAATTTATTTTTCATTTACATGTAATACAATTCACTTTTTAATAAAGTACAGCTCTATGAATTTTGACAAATATGGAGACATATAACCATCACCACAACTGGGACACAGAGCAATGTTATCACCCCTCCCACCCCCAAGATCTTTCATGTTATCCATTAGTTGTCAAATATTTCTCTCAAATTTGGGCCCCTGACAACCCCTGATTTAGTCTCAGTGTCCAATTTTTCCATTTCCAGAGTGTTATATAAATGGAACTGTACGACATGTAGCCTTTGCATCTGGCTTCTTTCACTCAGGGTAATGCATTTGGGATTTATCCATTCTGTTACACATAGCAGTGGTTTGTTCTTTTCTATTGCTGAGTGGTATTCCATGGATTGAACAAGGCACAGTTTTATTCATTCACTCATTTAAGCACAATATGTGTGTCTTTATTTACTTAGAGTTAACACCTCTAGGAGTAGGTTTGCTGGGTCATATGGTTAATGTATGATTAATAAGAACTCCCTCAAACGATTTTCCAGGGTGACTGTACCATTTTGCATTCCCATCAGCAATATTTGAGAATTACAGCTGCTCTGCATCCTTATCCACACTTGGTATTGACATTTAAATGTCTTTAAAACATCATTTTAGTAAATACTAGCATCTCACGTGATAATACTTTTCATTTTCCTCGTGACAAATGATGTCAAACATATCTTCATGGGCTTATTTGCCGTCTGTTTATCTTTTTTATGAAGTTGAAACCTTTTAGTCACTTATTAAATTGTGATGTTTATTTGATTTTCCTTTTAAATTGTGATAAAGTCTAACTTATTAATTTTTCTTTTATGTCTTGTACTTTTGTGTCATATCTAAAACTCTGCCTGCTCAAGGTTGTGAAGAATTTTTTTCTTACATTTTCTTAAAGTTTTCTACTTTTGAATCAATAGCTTTGCATTAGGTCTGTTATGCATTCAGATACATTTTAAATTAATATTTGTATAAGGTGTGAGGTGCATTGAGTTGGATTCAATGTTTGTGAGAGACACTTTACCTTGGAAGATTCTACTTCCAGCTCTATTATTGCAAGCTTAAGATGCTCCATTTCTTTACATTAGAATCAAAACTCCAAAGAGCATATCCTTTGAGGCCGGGCAAATTTGAACTGAAGAAAGACTTAATTTTAATCAGCAGGCTGACTGCAATGAATATTAATAAGGAAGACAGATGCTGAAATATCTAGTCTTTAACAAGTAAGTATTGGTTGGCAAAATCAAAACAGTATGTCCATCTGTATGTATGCATTCACACACACACACACACTTACACATATAGACCATTAAATACTTCTGAGATATTGCCTCTTGAGCTTGAAGCCACAATTACACTTATTTAGAAATTTCAGCTACTCTTTTCCCAGAGGCAGGAGATTTTGGTTAGTGGATTTAGAAATTATCACAAATTGTCACATTATTCATTTTATAAAATGTCTTGACTTGAGTAGGCCAAAGATGGATTTTCCATTACATCATTTAGAAATAGATAGGTCTTCCCATAAACTCACTTAGACATTTGATCCCAGCTTTAATTTTTTTTATATATTTCTTTTCTATTTTTTAGCGGCACTTTTTCTGGCAGCCAGCACATCCTTTTTGGTGCTGCTGGCAACATCAAGACACTTATGCGCATGGCCTTGCCCCAAAGCAACCAGAAGAGCAGTGGCCCCCATGCCAAGACCACCACACTTAAGACCTGAGGCAGCTCTGTCACTACTGTACACAATGAGACCTTCACATGGGGCTGGGAGCACTTTACAGTTTCTTGGATTTAGGATTGACGACTTTCTCACTGTGTTGTTTCTTTAGTGCTTATGGGTTCACTAAATAAAAATCACTGTCAGCCCTGGTCTAACATATTATCCAAGAATTAAAAAATTCAATTATCTAAGTTAGCCTTTACAAAAGCTATAGAACACTTATTCTGGAAGATTGAATTATTTGTTCCAACCCTTCACTCCACTGTAAAAGCATCAGACATCTGTACTCTTTGTCTCATAGCTTTGCATTGTCCTTCTATGGAACAATGGGACAGTAGGAAGAGTTTCTGCCCCTCAGCTCCTCCACTTTATCCACAATGGACTTGACCTTTGGAATGTGGTAGAAGTGACATGAACAAAAGCTTTTAAAAATTATTTGATCCTGGGGATTGAACCCAGCGTGCTTTACCACTGACCTACATCCCCAGCTCTTTTTTATTTTTTATTTTGAGACAGGGTCTTACTAATTTGCTGAGGTTGGCCTTGAACTTGCAATCCTCCTGCCTCAGCCTCTCAAGTCACTGTGAGCCACAGTGCCTGGCAAACAGAGGCTTTACATATGCTCACATGATTTGACTTTTTTTTATGCTCCTGTGTCTGCCAAGAGAAGAGTGTGGCCTAGCTACTTCTATCCTCAGAATGAAACAGATGGAGCAAATTCAAACATAATCTGCAACATGGACCTAAACTAGTCAAAATGCATCTTGAAGCAGAAGCTAAGGACCAGGGAGTAAAAAAAATAAAATGCTTGTTATTTATAACCTTTTGAGTTTTTTTACACACCATAATTACAGAAATAGCTGACTAGTACATTTATTCATCTCCGGGTATATTTCCCATGAGCAGTATAGTCAATGTGAAACCCAGTGCAAATTATTATTTGCTAGCATGAACAAACAAGTGAATATTTCTAGCCATGAATTGGACAGGTTACCATCTGCTATAGATTTTTTTTTTCTCCAGTCTGGTCCATTCTTCAATAATCTTCTCTGAGCCAGTTTTCTGATGCTTTTGGGAGGATCAGTCTATGCAGAATTATAAGACCTTAACTGTCCTCACAAATGCTAGATTCTAACAAGTTGTTATGTTATTATTTAGACATGGATTGATGGCATGGGATCCAAGTGGTGGGAATCAAATTTCTTGTCAGTAAGAAGAGCCTTTACGGGGCTGGGGTTATGGCGCAGTGGTAGCGTGCTCGCCTAGCATGCAGGAGGCACTGGGTTCCATCCTCAGCACCACATAAAAATAAAATAAAGATATTGTGTCCACCTACAACTAAAAAATAAATATTTTTTAAAAAAAGAAGAGCCTTTACAATTCAACCTTTCCTCAATAATATTAACCTCAATCATTAGTGGTTGCTAAAGTGTCCATTGCAATGCCCAGTGAATATCAATATAAAACAAGATCTGTCCCCTATTTTGCTTTATCCTCAGATAAATACATTTCTTGGTATTCCTTGCTCCATGAATATAGGTACATTTTTCAGTTAAATTACTAGGGTTAGCTAGACTTCATAAGTACATGTCCTAATATCCACATGTTTAACTACATAGAACTGGAATCTTATTATAGTGTATTATGTCTAAACCTAAGGATGTAGATTGACACCCCCTTTACAAAATATGTCTTAGAATTGAATGCCATCATCTTAATAGCAGAAAGTTCCTTGGCTACCTTGAGCCCCAGATTTTTAGCTTTACAACATGGTCCAATAGTCTTCTTCATACCTTTAATTCATGAAGTCTCAAAAAAATCAATGATCACCAAGTACAGAAAAATTTTACCTTTAAAATTTGTGTTGACTCCATTCTTTTTCTCAAAGCTAATGTCTTTTCTCACCTTGACACCTTCTACTTTCCATCCCACTATTTCCTCTTCCCATGAATGAAATTGTTGTGCCTCTGATTAGGCAAATGCAGACAGATTGGGCAAAAGTACATTTTATTTGCAGGAGACCTATTTAGCCTACAAAAGGGAGATATTATAGGTGCTTTTTAATATTTGGTGGTGTTAATAGAAGAGGAACTGTTTGTCTTGTATTGCCGTGGAAAGAACCAGCCTAGACAAATAAGAGCAAGTCATATGAAATAAATATAGGCTTGATTAAAACATTTTCAAACAATTAAAACATTTTCAAACAATGTCCAGTGATGAAACAGAAATCAGTGAACTTCTTGTCAATGGATCTATTCAAGCTTCTCAGGAATAATAGAGAAGAAATTTCCATGTCTCTGAGTACCTGCCAACACCAGAATACAGTGATTTGCTCTATTTGATTCTTTATATTTTGTCAACTTGAGCATGTGAGCTGTGTGGCTGGGACACCATGGACCACTTAGTAAATGCTGTAACATCTTCATGGTCCTATGATTAAGTAGAAAAGACAAGCAAAAGTTGTAGCCTTAAATCCAGTCTGTTTTTCTAAATAATCCTGGCTTCTGTGGAATCGAAATGAAAAGACCATATATATGATAGAAAACATTCCATTTCTTTGCATTCTACTGGTTAGTTTTTCATCATAGCTATAGCTATTTGGGAACATAAATACACGTGTATCTTTATAGCTGAGATGAAAATTTATTGTGGCCCACGGCAGTTATGAAAGTAGCTTGTTACTCTCTTTTTTATTTTCTAACACAACAACTTCGGGGCTAAGTTTCCTTAATCTAGGTTTATTATCACATAGAGAATACAACATGTAACATGTAATTTTTTATGTAAGTTTATACAATGAAGAACAAGATTCAAAGATTTGAAAATGGTATATTTTGAAAATTACCCCTTTTTCCCTAATTAAATCAAAGGTCAGATTTTTTTTTTTTTTTTTTTTTTAGTATTTGAAACATTAGCTTCAGCATTCAGATGATTTAGTTTGAAATTTGGGATTATTTTCTCCTGCCTAAAGATAACCTTTAGAAATTGCTTCACTGTGATCTCCTAGTGCTGCTGTATCTCAGTGTTTGACAGAAAATATCCTTCTTTAAGAATATTTTTCCTGGTGAAGAATTTTCAGTTAGGATTTACAGTGGTATATCTATGTTCAGGGGCATTAGATTCAGGATTCCCCTGTAGATATAAACTCAGTGGATGCTCATGTCCTGCCTATAAATGACATACAACCTACACACATCCTCTCAATATACTTCAAATAATCTCTAGATTAATTGTAGCACCTAATATAATATAAATACTTATACATAGTTGTTTGTATTACTTAAGAATAATGACAAGAAAAAAGCCTGACATGTTCAATACAGACATAATTGTTACTGAAATTTTTTGATCTGCAGTTATTTAAATCTAAGCAGAACCCATAAACATGTAGTGCTAACTGCACTACTGTTATTGTTATTTTCATCACACTGAAGACATCAACCCATTGTCTTCTGGCTTACATTGCTGCTGTTGATAATCAGCTGTCAATCTAAATGTTGTTCATTTGAACATAGTTTATTTTCCTCTGACTACATTCAAGTTTTGCTGTTTGCATTTGGTTTTCTGTAATTTCCTTCCAATGAACCTGTGTGAATTTCCTTTATATTCCCTTTGTTTATCTTGTTTGGGATTCATTGTATGCCTTAAATTGGAGCATAGACCTTGAATTTATATTTTTTTATCAATTCTGGAAAATCTTACCCACAAACCTTCAAATATTGCTTCATATCTGTTCTCTTTCACTCTGTCTTCTTGAATCCAATTAAACAGGTTAGAATTCCTCATATTCTCTGTGTCCCTTCTCTTTGCTTCTGTATTTCCAGAATTGGTTATTCTCTTTGCTTCATTGAAAGTATTTTTGATTGACCTTCCAATTTTTGAATTCTTAAAATTCTCCATTGGGATCTTAAAATTTGGTTATTATAATTTTTTTTTTTTTTTGTACCAGGGATTGAACTCAGGGGCACTTGACCACTGAGCTACATCCCCAGCCCCATTTTTTGTGTTTTATGTAGAGACAGGGTCTCACTGAGTTGCTTAGCGCCTCCCGGTTGCTGAGGCTGGCTCTGAACTCGTGATTCTCCTGTCTCAGCCTCCCTAAGTACTGGGATTACAGGCTTGCGCCACCGCGCCCAACTGGTTATTATAATTTTTAGGTCTGGAATTTTTATTTATTTTACTTTGAAAAATTTAGATCACTTTTTATGGTTTCAATTCCATGTTGAAATCTTCAGCTCTTTTTCTTAACTCACAGAATATAATAAACATAGTTTTCTTTCAAGTGTAGATCTACCAATTCTACTATCTGGAGTCTTATATACTATTATTTTTTCTTCATAATATATTATACACACAATGTTACCTAGTCTCATTATTTTTATATCTGTATGATATCATACTGATGTAAGAAATAATAGTTTTCTCATATAGAATGGGGAAAGTCCCACCTCTTGGACTAGTTGTCTGACTCACACTGATTTGTCTTCTTGTAGAGTGGACCATAAGTGATTCTGTCTTTCTGCATCTTTGCAATAATGATTAATTTAAAAATAATGTCTGTGGACTAAGGATGTGGCTCAGTGGTAGAGTTCTTGCCCACCATTTGCAGAGTCCTGGGTTCCATCTTCAGCACTGGGAAAAAAAGTTTGTGTGTAGACAGGATCTTGAAGGAAACAGAAAAATGAACTCAATTGATACTGGGATTACATATGTCTAAAATGTCTATTACTTCTATTGCAAAGACATGGATGGTCATGTACCACCCCCACTGGCACCCTTACTCCTGTCTCTGACTGCAACATTCTCAATATTTTTTTTGAAACTTTGTCCTTAACTGACTTTATTTTTAATTCATAACCTAATCCTATCAGAGACATGAGGTCTTTTTGGAATCTTCAGTGGGAAACTGGTAGGGTATCTGGAAGGAAAACTGTGGAACTGCGAGGTTTTCCCTGAGTCTACAGGACCCCAAGCTTTCCTTAATCTCAAATTAGCCCATATTCTGTCTCCAGCCATTCTTCAAGATTTTATATACCAGTTGACAGCTACCGCAGTACATTGCTGGGTTCAAGAAATGTAATTTGATTTTCAGAAATTTTTGTTACTTTAAGGATAAGATTGATGACTTTTGATTACTTAACATATCAGAGATGAAATATGAAGTCAGTTTCTTAATTTTAAAACAGTGTTTAAAAACTTGTTTAATTTTATTCATTCTTTTCATTTCTATACTCTTTTTTCCTTCTCTGATTTTCTTTGCATTGTATCATCCATTTTATTTGGGAAATGCTTTTGTTGAATACAGAAAACCAATGTGAGTAATTCTATTTCATGTTTTTAATCTTATTCCTACATCTTCTGTAGACTGTTTTGAATTTCTTTATATAGAATAATTCATATAATTTTTATATATTGAGTTGTTTTATATATTGAATAGTTTATAGATTATCAGATCTACCTTGTATTGTTTCTACTGATTCTTTCTTAAACAATATACATAGATTCTATTGGATAATTAAAAATTGATAAATAAATTTAAAGAAAGACATGGTTGGGCAATAAAAACAAATCCATAAAAATAACAAGATAAAGTTCCTTCAATCTAAAATGATAATAGCACTTATTTTAATGATAATAAGCACTTATTTTAATAAGTGCTTATTATGTACCAGGCTCTATTCTAAGCCCTTTACATATAACTCATTTAATTATCCCAGTGACCCTCTAATAAATTTATTATTATGCCTATTTCACATATGAGAAAGTTTTAGATGAAAAAGGGATAAATAATTTGTCCATAAGTACACAATTCTAACACAGGCAGTCTGTCTCCAGAATACACTTTCTTAATTATTGGTTCATAAAAATAAGGAATCAAGAAGGAAAATTATACAAGAATATCAAGAAGTATACCTTCACCAGCCTTATTATCACATCTTCTCTGATGTTCCCTGCACCAGTCAGAACTAGCCTTAGAGGACTAGGAAAGAGAGGAAGAGAAAATGAAAGTGCTCTAGGTAATGAAGACGTAAGGAATTACCCTAAACTTATTAGTATAAAATAACCATTTATTTTGCTCACGGATCCTGTGGTCAGGAATTCAGGAAGGTGGAGTGTACTCTCCCTTCTTTTGTCTGCTTCACATCTAGAGCTATTGGAGGAAGTGGTGCTGGGGATACTCTGTCAGAAAGTTCCTTCACTCACATTGGCTATTGATGATAGCTACTAGCCGGGTGCCTCCTCCACTGTCCACCAAGTCCATGGGGACTTTCCTCACAGGCTAGTTTGAGCTTCCTCATGACCTGGGGCTGGCTGGCTTCCTCCAGAGACAGAGGGAAAGAGAGAGAAAGGACAGGCAGGGGTTGAGGAGTGAGGGGACAGGAACTCTTATGACCTAGATAGGAAGTCACAAAGCATCTAAACATCACACTCTGTTGGCTGACGTAGTCACAACCCCCACACGGTCTCATGGGGAGGACAGTCACATCAGATGTCACTGTGATTTAAGATGGGACATACATTGAAATATACAATATGCCTCAGAAGGACTGTATAAACATCCATTTCTCTGTTGCACTGAAGTCCATAGAAAGAACAGTAGTGATTTAGTAAAATGTGAATGACATTCTTTCTCAATTAAAATATAGTTAACAAAAAGTAGGTATCTTTACCCAGAGTGATAGCAGTTATATTTGTTTATATAAATGCAAATGATGTTAAAACCAACAATCTTTATAAATCTTCCTTGAATAATTTATAAGCTGCAACTAATATCTGACAGTAGGCTCTTATTCTGAAGGAAGAAAAATCTGATTTTACAATATAATGACTTATCTTTATACCAAGAATAAACCTGAGACTGTAGCTGTGTGGGGCAACACTTTCCATCAAGCAGACAGAGCCTTTTTTTTTTTTTTTAATATTTATTTTTTAGTTATAGGTGGACAGAATATCTTTATTTTATTTTATGTGGTGCTGAGGATCGAACCCAGTGCCTCCCGCGTGCTAGGCGAGCACGCTACCACTGTGCCATAATCCCAGCCCCCAGACAGAGCCTTTGATAGCCAGCGAGAGTGACAATTTCGTTCTTAAGTGTATATTATGACACAAACAGACACTTTGGAGAACATAAAAACGGGTCTTTAGTGTCCCTGAAAAACAACGATAATAAAAGATGAACTTTATGAGAAACAAATATGATCTTTCAACAAAGGTGGTCAATGAGACCAAATTATTCACTCTATTTATAAGGTGAAACTAATGCCAGTAATAAACCAACAAATGACACACTGTGCCTTCTTGACATGGCATATAAAAAGCTTGAACTATAAAGAATGTTCTGTGTTCACAGCCTGACCTGACTGAGACGCTGTACTAAGCAGAGTGTAAACAGTAGGCTGAGCGTTCAGGAGAAGCTGGCTGTAAACGTCCACCCTATCGGAGAAGATGACTGTACTTTTAGTTCATCGCTAGCATGTTCTGAAGCCAATGAGGTGGGAAAATTTTCAAACCATATGGGCTCAACAAAATCCTATGCAAGAAAGAAATCCATATGTATTAAAATAAAACCCAGTCCCTCAACATGTACAAAAATACTAAAAAACTTTTCTTGAAGATGATCATAATTACAGAATTCAGAGGCATCAAAGCCAGACACTGGCACAAGAATTCACAGTCCTGTTCAGGACAGATGGCTGAGCCAACTGCTTTATGGGGGGCTCAGAAGAAGTGCAACTCAAGGCGGTGGGAGAGACAACCAGGAGCAATTGGGCCCACTTCCTGGGCCTGGTCTCCAGCCCACCCACACCCTCAGGACCTGTCCCTTCCTTCACCTCAGGCTGGGGTTTTTTACTCCTTATGTCCTTGTAGTAATGCTTTTAACACACACAAAAGCCAAAACAAAGACAATTCTTTGTAGTAATTATAACTATGTAATTATCTCTTTGTGTGCTTGTTATTTATCCTGTAGCTCTGGCATTGGACAAGGATATATAGAGATTACCTGGCTCATTTTTTGAAATTATGCAGGTTTTCTTTCATGAAGGCAGGGGTCCATTTAAGATTTTAAAGCAATAAAGAAATACTGACAACATAATTTAATAGAACTGGCATAAATCAGAAGTAATCCGGATTTACATATGAATTTTTTAAAAATCACAGAGGACGACTAGACAAAATTCTTTTTCTTGAGCTAAGTGATTTTAAAATAAGTTAGAAATACAATCTTGAGCTAAACATCTTGCATTTAGGGAAACCCCATTTCAAATGCTAGAGGGAAAAAAAAACGAAATTTCCAAAGGATGCTTATAAATGTTGCAGTTTTATAGTGATATTCAATTGCCAGAGATGTTCTGGAAGTGTGTCTGTACAGACATAGCTAGCTTGGTGGGCATGGGGTCTGAAGCCTGCTGCAGTGTGAGCTAGGGGTGCTGATGCCTGTTGTCTTGCTTCCTCCCCCTCTTCCTGGAGCTCTTGGCTGTCACTCTACTGGAGGGCAACATTCTTCGGGGAGTGAACTTGACGAATGCCGTTTTACATAGAGCTGAGGCAAAGTCCATATGGACCTAACACATAAAACACATGATGTGGCTTCCTTCTGTCTGACAGGAGAGCCAACGGTCCACCTCAGCCTTCTCTCACCTGACTACATGGAGCATGATTGCAGTTGTCCTCATAATCGTCTCCTTAATGTGTGCTATAGTGGGATGCCAGCCGCTGCTCAATATCATCAGAACATGTGGTCTCTCTGTCCTCACTTCTAACGACATCTTCTTTTTACCCTCCTTAGTGGTTCCTAAGCTTTTTCAGCTGGTGAGTTCCTTCCCTTAGGCCACAAAACCAGTGAGCCGCCTTTCTTCCTGCTTCATGACTCTGCTCATATGTCAGAGTATCTGTCTTCAGGCTCCTGCATCTGTAATCCTGTGTGGCAGGGTTGTTGAGGAAAGGGCCAAGGGCCTGCCTCATTTCTCTGTGGTCTGTAACGTGCCCCTCTTTGCAAAGAATTGCAAAATGTATTAATGGCTTTTGAAAACAATACTGACCATGCCTCTTGCAAAAACAGGATAAAATTTACTTGAAATAAAATGACCAATGCAAGCTTAAAAAAGAAACCCACAAGAACTCACTTTTTTTGAAACAAAACAGAAGCCCTTTTGGCCTGAACAACTTCCTCAAATTTACTTCCAGTAAAGGGCTTATTTATAGAGACAACCCAACAGATCCTTCTAGAATTTTCCTTAACCTAGTAAGTAGGTCAATGAATTTTCTAGTTCCTTTTCCATCATTCCCTGCCCACCTCAGAATCTATATGCTGAAGCAGTACAGGATCCATAGGACTGGATTGCCAAATTCCTGAAAGTTAGCTTATGAGCCTGACATTTTCTGGCAGTCCTGAGCATGCTTTAGCACATTGTCTTGCATGTGGTGGAAGTTCAGATATTGTTAATTTGCTTGTAGTTCAGCTTCCAGTTATGTGACAGAAGACAAATGCTTGACAGTACAGGCTGGATGAACATATTTGAGATTCTAAAGCAGAATTTCTAAGATCTTGAAAAAGAACTTCTAAAATCTTAAAAAAAAAAAAAAAAAGACATGAAATACACAGATGTTACCTGCCATCGCTACACAAATAGTGAATCTCTCTCTAGGGAAGCTAACCTTCATTCTGCCATTTCTAATTAACTGAAAACATAATTTCATCCCTCACACGATGCACTCTCCCTGGATGATTTCAGACACTTACAACTTTAGCTCCCTCTTAAAAGTGGAAAATTCTCGCATCTCTTTCCAGTTCCTATTCCTTTCACTACCTCTGGGCCATCCAGTCCAACTCTACTGGAAATATGCATGCGAGTGTCCAACAGCCAGCTCAAAATAAATATGTCCAAAGCTAAACTCCAAATATGCTCTTCCTCCTATTCCAAATATTTTTTTTTTTAACGATGCTATCCTCCATATGGGACCCTTGCCAGAAACTGACATCATCCTTGACATTTCCTTCAACCTAATTCTCCAGATTGAACCAGTTGTCACATCCCGTCTCGTTGGCCTTACTTCTTTTAATTTCTGAATAGTCTTTTGAGGTTTAATTTACATTTCATAAAATTCACTCACTTTAAATATCGTCTTTGATGTGTCTTAATAATTAAAGCTAGTTGTGTAACCATCATTCAATTTTAAAACATTCCCAGTACACCAAAATTTCCCCTCTGCCTCGTTAGACTCCTACCCTTGCCTCAAGAAATCACTTCGTCTGTTTCTATGGTTTTATTTTTTCTGGAAATTTCATGTAAATGGGATCATATAATATGAAGTCTCTTGTGGCTGGTTTCCTTCTCTACATGATGATTTTGAAACTTATCCATGTTGTTGCATGTATCAACCACTTGTTCTTTTTTATTTTTGGTAGTCTTCTATTGAATGAGTTTACCATGTTTTGCTTATCTATGCACATCTGGGGAACTTCTAGTTTGGGGTTATTTTGACTAATGTTGCTTTGAACATTCTCATACAAGCCTTTGCATGGATCTAGATTTTCATTTCTCTTGGGTAGAAACCTAGGACTGGAGTTTGGGGGGTTTATTTTAGATGCATACTTAACTTTTTAAGAAACTGCCAAACTCTTTCTATTTTACATTCCCTCCAGTAGGTTCCCTTTTTTTCATAGCCTCACCACTCTTTGGTAGTGTCTATCTTTAATAGTAGCCATTCTAAGGGCTGGGGCTGTAGTTCAGTGGTAGAGCACTCACCTAGCATTCATGAGGCACTGGGTTCGATCCTCAGCACCACGTAAAAATAAAATAAAGATATTCTGTCCACCTACAACTAAAAAATAAATATAAAAATAAAAAAATAGTAGCCATTCTAATAGGAGTAGATGGTGTTTCATTATTATATAATTTTCCTAGTGACTGACTTTGAACATCTTTTCATAAAATTCGTCATTTATACATCTTCTTTGGTGAGGTATCTCTTAATATCTTTTGCTCTTTGTATTAAGTTATTAGTCTCTTAGCATTGAGTTGTAAAAGTTCTTTGTATTTTCAGGATACAGATATTTTATCAGGTCTATGTTTTGCCAGCATTTTTCCAGTCTGTGACTTGACATTTCATTTTCTTAATGGTGTCATTTTGAATTTCTTAGGTCTTTGGAGTCTGGGTCATTCCTCCCTTTCTACAGCTACTTCCTTAAGTTCAATTGTCTTCCAATCTTGGCTGAACTTCCATAATAGTCTACTGACTGGTCTCTTTATCACCATGTTTCATTTTTAAAATACCTTGTGCTTTCCGGATTGAGCACCTATTCTTAGCCATGCATAGACAACAACTATGGACATGTGCTGCCCAGATCTCCTTCCAGAGAACCTGCTACAGAAGCACAGCTGGCTGAGTGCCTCCAGCTTCCCTACCCGTAAACCCACTACAGCACTCACACCAATACCACTCGTGCTCTAGGCTGCACTTATCCAGCCAGGCAGGATACTTGTACTAGAACATTGCCATTCCGCACAATGCAACAGTCTTCTAACAGGTAGCCTTTGACTAGCAACTCTGAATCAGGCTGGCCAAGGCTTTCCTGAAACCTCTGCAGTGTGCAGCTTCCAACCCAGCCCTTCTCATATTCTTTCCTTTCAAGATGGTGGACCAACATTATAATCTGAAGACTCTCCTACTCATTACCTGTTCTCTTTCCCATTATCCTTAAAGGTGTTTTCTCCATTCAGTCTCTTGCCCGTCACATCTTGTCTTGGCATCTGCTTCTCATAGTATCCAAAAGGATACAACAAGTAAGACCACCGCCTCAACCTTGCCACTCCATCAGCTGGCAGTGAGATCACGTCTTCCCTTTTCAGATACTACAGCTGTAGAAGGAACCAGATTTCTTGTGCCTCATCCAAGATGCTTCCCTTTTTCTCAAGCTTTTGGGGAAATAGAAGACAAGTCAATCTGCAATACTATGAAGGCTGTATTAATATTCTGAGAAACCATATATGAGCAGAAAGAGGAGGAACTCCAAGGGAGACTTGGCCATTAACTCCCACCTTTACCTCTTCTGCACCCCAACATTCATTTTTAAGCTGTGAATGTTGGGTAGAAAGCACAAAACAATGACCTTGCTTTTCAAGGACAGTTATTCTCTTCACACTCATAAATAAATTCATTCTTCTTTTGAAAAATGATGTTTCAGACAATTGGTTCAACTATACTTTTAGAGAGATATCTTCAGTAGTGAGAGACAGTAGAGAGGAATTAAAGTGTTTATCATCATAAAATCTACTTGGGCTCTAATAAATTAATTACAGGGCTCTGGGCCCCAACCCAAATGTCTTAAAATAGTCTCTCCAGAGAAAGGCGTTGGTAAAAGTATTTTTAAGAAGACCTCAAGTAATTCTTAGTATCATATCTATTTGGGAGATACTAGTAGCATTTAGGAACACAGGTATTCAAACCAGTCTGATTCTGTTTGATTTTAGATTATGATCTTTGCTAGCTACATAACCTTGGACATATCACTTAGCATTTCTATGCTTTAGTTTATCTATCATCAGGAAATATGAAATAATGGGTAGTACCTGTCCCACAGGTTGCTATGAGGACCCAAAGAGTTAATGGCTATAGAGTATGAAGGCCTCTGCGGAGTCTACCATGTAGTAAATTGCTCTTTAAACTTAAACTCCTATTACCGTTGTTGTTAACATTATCATTCTTATTAGTAATGATTCAATTCAACAACAAAGCTCTTGAACACTTATCAAGTGTTATGCTAGTGTTTTTGTCAGGGGTATAGAATATAGATGTGAGCAAGACCCACCATTTGCTCATAGCTGGATGAGTTTTTCCTTACCCATCTACCTTCTCCTCTGGAATTCCCATTACCCATGCATGCAGCAACTACCTGCCAGTATCAGGAGTAGGATCTGCAGTCTGGTGCAGAGTCAAGCCAAGTCTTTGACTTTGGCTTCAGTCTTTGACCAAAAGGCTCAGAGAGATACAGGAAAGGTCTTTCAGGCATGAGATCAGGGTTCATATTCCAGGCTATCTCACTTCCTGGAGGAGTGAGTGCCCTTGGGCTAATTGTTTAAGCTCTCTGGGCTTCCGTTTCCATAATTTCTGAATGTCTTATGCCTCCCTGGGCTATTGTGAGGCTAAATTGAGATGGTACATGTAAAAACTTCTGGTGAAAGGTGAGGATGGAGAAATGGGTACCTCATCTTATTTCTTGGTGTTGTTTTGGTTCACTAAATTCATACCCACAAAGCCTGGATGAGCCCAGCTGTCTCCCTATGAGTTGTAAGACCCAAACGCTTCCCCAAACTGCTAGGCCCATAACTCAAACCTTCCCTCTTTATGTTGGATGTTTCTCTGTGCAACCATTAGTTTGTGATATGTGGGACTTTTTGATCCTTATTCTTGAATTGCTGTTTTCACTCCTAGACTGGGAGTGATATCACAGTTCCACAATCATTTAAAATATGGATAGAAATACATCTTGGTTCAACAAACTGAACTCTTTCCCCAAACTTTGACTTTAGTTTCATCAACATGATTTTGATTCCTTGCCCTCTGCCTTGATGTTGAGTGCATTTCGCCTCTATAAATATGGCATCAAAGTGTTTTCAAAGTGAACTTTGTAACAGAATGCTAATTAATACCACTAAAGTGGCAGTCACGGGTAAAATAATCTTTTTAAACAGCCTAATATTTTTGTACTTTGATGTATCCATATTTCAAAAGAATATGTAAACTAATTGGTATTAATTTTATTTTTAAAAAATTAGAACATTTCTTCAGGTTGTTGCCAAAATTGTGTCTCATTTCGAATGGTTCTTTCTTTCCTCATTTGCAAGGGATTTGGGAAGGATAAGGTTGTGTAATGGAGATTGCAAATCAAAATGTACTTCTTACAGACTTCTGAGCTTCCCAAGAAAGCTAGTACCTTGGGCTGGGATTGTGGCTCAGTGGTAGAGCGCTTGCCTCGCATGCGTGAGGCCCTGGGTTCGATCCTCAGCACCACATACAAAGCAATAAAATAAAGACATTGTGTCCATCTACAACTAAAAAAATATTAAAAAAAAAAAAAAAAAGAAAGCTAGTACCTCAAAATGGATCAGAAAAACCCTTGAAATCTTCATGAAGGCCAAGAGTAGGATTATGCAAAGATAGGAACAGGCAGTTCATAACCTTCTTGATATTTTTCAAGTGTGATGGTGAACTCCTCCAAGTTAATAAAACACAGAAATAGAGACATAACAAAAACTTTTTGGCACTGACAATGATAACACTGGGATATTCTAAAAATTTGCTAGATAAGCAACTCCTGTTCAAAGGTGAAATAAGTCATACACATTGTATGATTGATTTGTTTAAACACAAGTCTACACTTCAGGGGAAAGTGATTTCTGGAGGAACTGAGTGGAATTCTGGACATGCTTGCCAAGATATGCTTGAAGAAAAATTGCATCTACCAGATAAAAACCAGGATGTAGTAACACCCACAAGAGTAGACTGCCAATTCCTAGGCTGCTGAGCACAGCTGATCCTTTTATCCTTTTTACATGAAGAAGAGGTTTCCTTGGGGTGACAGAAAGATCTACCTTTCAATGAAATGCAACAAGTTCTCAGAAATGCCAGTGGCTGACAACTAGCACCACAGCTGGAGCTGCAGCAAGACTCCCCCTCCTTCCTCTCTGAGTCAGCAGTCTGTTTGACAGTTTTGCCCAAATGAGGAGATTTAAAGCATAGCCCCAAATGCAGTCTGGGAGAGACATTTTTAGGCATAGTTCTTGGCCCGTGTCTTAGTCATCTATTGCTGTGGAACAAATTTCCCCCAAACTTAGTGTTTTTATACAGTATCATTTTATGATTTATCCAATTTTGGATTCAGCTGAGTACTTTTCTCCACCATGTAGTAGCAGTTAGGGACATTTGGCTGCATTCTGGTGGTGACTGGGCTGGACTGGAAGGTTCTGGAAGACCATGATCACATATCAGTCAATTCAGTGCTCTTTCATGTTGCCTTTCCATGTGACTGGCTTGGACTTCCTTACAAAATGGTGGTCTCAGAGTAGTCCAGCATTTTACATGGAAGCAAGGTTTTTTTTTCTTGTACCAGGGATTGAACTCAGGGGCACTCAACCACTGAGCCACATCCCCAGGCCTATTTTGTGTTTTATTTAGAGACAGGGTCTCACTGAGTTGCTTAGCACCTTGCCGTTGCTGAGGCTGGCTTTGAACTCATGATTCTCCTGTCTCAACCTCCCAAAGTGCTGGGATTTCAGGCGTGCACCACTGCACCTGGCTATGGCAGCAAGTTTTGAAGATGGAGAAAGGAGAGCTGTAAGCTCTAAGAAGTTCCCAACTGTCACTAACAGGGAATGACTTTGAGGAAGAGAGTGAAGCTTTTTCAAGAGGAGACAGTTGAGCATCAAGCTTCAGATAAAAGTTCAGAGATAGAGCAAAGGACATTGATCCTGAGGAATTCCAGGGAATAGAAGAAAGGAAGTAGGAAAAATCAAGCTAGGCAGAATCAGATTTCCCCTGACACCATGAGTTTTTGAAAGCTAAATATCTAGGCAAAACAAGTTCCTTTTGCATTATCTTTGTTTCACTGATGACTTCATAAGTTTGTGGCCATAGGTAAAGAGCAGGTAAACAAGTGGTTGAGTAACTATGGAACCAGAAAAGGCACAGTCAGTTGCCTGGTTCTGACTGGGTACTAATGGCTTTCCCATTGCTACTTTGGATGTCATGGTTCTGATCCTGGGAAGATGTAACTTCCAAGGGCATTCTTATGGGTATCCTAAAGGCTTTTGGTGCTGTTGGAAGAGCTACTGGTATTTAGTAGAGAAGAGACAAGGATGTTAAATATCCAAACACACTACACACTTGGGGAGATTTTTCCAGCCCAAATGCCAGAGGCATCCCAGTTGAGAAACACTAACGTAGTCCATAGAGGTGATGTAGGAAATTTGTGTGGAAAATATGGAATTGAGTCTGCCATATACCACAATAGTTTGGTCCTCTGCTAGGGCCAGTGGCAGGCAAAACCCAGAGGAATTATAATGTCTATAGAAAATACACTTGTTAGATCATACGAAAAAGGTAATCCCTGGCGATAAGCATGTTCTCCCTTAGCAGCCTAGTCCTTCTGAAATGTTAGCTGAGAATCCAACAAAGGTCATAATTTTATGAAGAGATAAGACTGACACTGGGTAAGGGGTGGGAAGGTAGAAAGTGGGAGAGCCACTGTCCCATAAGCTTTTTCAAACTTCCTCCCGGCCGTTGGCTTACCAGCATCTGTGCAAATCATGACATCCATTTCTGTTGCCCATCAAATCTGTTCAATTTGGCTGTGAGGAGATCTTCCTGGTAATTATGCATGGAATCACATTTTATTCTTCTCTAATCAAAGTGATATTCTCTCCACATGCAATTAGTCGATTGTGCACTGTCTGTCAACCTCCGTCCTTGGTGATGGTTGAACCTGTCTTAAACCTCATGTGGGAGTAAATGAGTTAGTTTTCCTCCAGGATGAAATTCACCTCACGTTGCAGAGACAAGCTCTATCTTTCTCCTGTGGTGTTACATTTAAGAAGTGGGATCTTAGCCGGGCGCGGTGGCTCAAGCCTGTAATCCCAGCACTTAGGGAGGCTGAGACAGGAGAATCGCGAGTTCAAAGCCAGCCTCAGCAATGGCGAGGTGCTAAGCAACTCAGTGAGACCCTGTCTCTACATAAAACTCAAAATAGGGCTGGGGATGTGGCTCAGTAGT